>JAAIXJ010000394.1:0-88880 GCA_013403705.1 Heliconius hermathena
TGTCACATGTGCGTATGTGAAATCCATATTTGTTATATATCATGATTATAAAAGTTTTTCCATAAAAAGGTCAGCTTTTTATCATACACGGAAAAATATAATATTTACATATAATATAGGCCGGAAGTCGTGTATTTTTTTTATTATAAACTAAAAGAACTAATGCTGGTAGCCATATATATTATATTTCATTTTCTTATAAAGATAATATGATAATTTATTTATACTTATATCAGCTGCCATGTAGAGTTGATTTAAAAAGTGAAAAAGTGATTTAAAAAGTCAAACTTGAACCAATAGTACCCTTGGGTACTATTGGTACCCACCTTCACCACAGCAAGCAATAAGCACCAATGACCAAAACGATTTTTTTTATCTTCCAAAAATAAATATATTTTTTACATTGTAAACTAAGTGCATGTACACTTAATGATGAAATTTAGCACAATATAATTTTTTGTCGACTACTGGTAGAATTAGCCTTTAGAAAATCTAAAAAAACAGGACAAGTTCGAGTCGGGATTGCCCACCGAGGGTTCCGTACAAAAATTGGAGGTCGCTAATGATTGAATAATATTAATAATAATAATAGATTGCACTGCATAACCACTAGTTATAAATTTGAAAACGAAACATAAGGTCTTTCTTATCGAGAAGAATTGCAAGTACTTACTTAAAATTTTACTATTAAAAAAATAATAGAAAACTTACTAATAAAATTTGAATCTACGTTCGTATATGTAAATTTTAAAATTACTTAATATTAATGTTTTATTGTTAGCATAAACCCTGTCCAACTCCTAAATAAATTATTTTTGTTATCCTCTTTGGTAAAATAAGCTGCGTCGTCTTTATCCTTACGTTATTATTGAAAACTCCACACGCAATGCCTCTAGAATTCGGTGAAAAGTGGAGAGTGACTTAACACTAGGTTCCCTCTGGCTCCTATTATGTGCGGGATAGAGCGTGTAGCTGATTTATTTTTATTATTGACATAAAAGCGGCAAATCTATATATTTCGTAAACATTCATTATACACTAAAATATCTGTACGAGTAGTAACATTTTATTATTCTATAATATAAAAAAAATATAAATTATATTAGATACTATATATTATTTCATTTAAATTTTATCTAGTATATCGTCGTAGGCACTCGTGGTCAACCACAGCATAAAATTTAACGTTACTAGCACGACGATGTCATTTCATATGGGCCCATTAGAGTTTATCTGTTAAGACCCTGACTTATACATTATCTCCGTTTAATGTTTGTAATCATTTCTTTGCTAATATAATATATGTATGTATATGTATTATATATACATATTTTTTTCTTTCTCTTTACAGGGCAGGCCGAGGGAAACTTTCTAGGTTCCCATATAGGCTTTTATCTAATGTTAAAACATTCAGTTTCCATTAGAACATTTCCGATGCCTTCCTTCTGCTGAATTATCCTGATTTAGCATGTTGAGGTCGGAACTCAACGCCGCGCTTTACCCCGACTCCACAACGTAGAAATGAAAATATTAAATAATTCATTTCCCGTCTGGAAATCGAACCCGTAACCTATCACGTTTACAGTCACGCTTGTACCCATACGCCACGACTGGACTCTGAGGCCTCTGTATTTATTATTTTTTATATCTGTATTACAGTAAAGCACGTGAACTCCAAAACTTACTTTCAGGATCAGTAAATAACTGTACTTTTACTGTATACTTAAGTAAGGCATTAATAATAAAAAAAACAGTTAAATATTGACTCGGTCTTAGTCATATATGGAGCTACGCCACTGTGTCAGGTTAGCACTTCTCCAATGTTGCCGACACCATATAAGTTTCGAGGTCAGTAAATATTTGGGTAAGTCGGTACGCAGTTCAATGATCTTGTTTAGATACATATATATATANTAATTCATTATTCAACCTTCCGTTAGGTACCTATATAATAAGTAACATTTTATTTAAATGTATTGAAAATATATTTTAAAATAAATCAGCTTAGCGCTGTATCCCGCACGCACCAGGGTAAGCAGAGGGTACCAAGAGTTAAGATACTCCATTTCCCATTTTCGCGGAATTCTAGAGGCACTGCGTGTTGAGTGGCGGAACTCAACGCCGTGTTTGGCCTCGACTCAGACCGATGAAATGAAAATATAAATTTATATAAATATTATAAGGCCGGTCGTGGCGCAGCGGTACGAGGTGTGATTGTGAAACCAACTGGTTGTGGGTTCGATCTCTACTCGAGGAGATGAAATATTTACTTAAATTTATATTTTCATTTCTTCGCTCTGGTGTCGAGGTTAAGCGCGGCGCTGCGTTCTGCCACTCAACACGCAATGCCTCCAGAATTCGGCAGAAAGTGGGGAACGGGAGTGTCTTAACTCTAGGTTCCCTCTGCCTACCCTGCTGCGTGCGGGATACAGCGTGAAGCTGATTTTAAATAAATATTTAATTACCTCGAGTGGGGATCGAACTGGTCGATCTCGGTTGTAAATGTAATGTATTTTTGCTCAAATAAAAAAATCATCATAAAGAAAAAAAAAACTTATAATTTACGAGACGTCTGTAATTCCAATCCCATTGTATTTTATTGCAAAATTAACGTTTCGATTAAATGCAATTTGAATAATAAATATCTATAGTTAGTATTAGAACCTGTTGACCTTTTGTCTTAGCGGCTTTTACTATATGTATGGGATGTATCTTTGATTGTACTTTTAAGAGGTAAATCTTTTATTTTGCCTTGTTTTTCTCTAACAACTGGGAACATAAAAAAAATTAATCGTAATATTTTTTTGCTATTCTCAATTTTAAGTAACTTGGACGATTTTAAAGAGTTGCGACTTCAAATCCCGACACGTATTTTTTTTTATATAAGTTTTAGTTATAATTTTCGATACTTTAGTTATTAAATATTAAGGTCAAAACACCTTCAAGTGTTTTGATGTTAATTATTATAAAATTCGGAATTTATTTTGAGATGTATGTAGATCGGGGAGACCTCGGTTGACCTTCGAAAACACAGTATCAAAGATACTGGAGGAAGGTCACGTAAAAAGCATNTATAATAACACTACATTGTTCTTGTAATTATATAATATTTATTTATTTTCAGATATATTTTTAAAATAATGACTTAACTATTGATAAATAGCATTTTCAGTGAAGTGTTATTTATTTGATATTTCTATAATTTACTAAATTATGTCTACTACTACGTCTACGATACACAATTATTATGGCCTAAGAACCCGCGGACATCTGACTTTCGTTATTTTATTGACTGCTTTTTATCATTATATTTATACATATATATAACAAAATCATAATTTATTAGGCAAGACGTTGAAACTATACTAAGTGGTTGGTTGGCAATGGATATCACTACTTCTAATATTAAAAAATCAAAAAAATCAGCTTCACGCTGTATTCCGCACACAGCAGGGAGGCAGAGGGAACCTAGTGTTAAGACACTGCGTTCCCCACTTTCTGCCGAATTTTGGAGGCATTGCGTGTTGAGTGGCAGAACTCAACGCCGCGCTTGTCCTCGACACCAGAGCGAAGAAATGGAAATATAAATTTAAGTAAATATTTCATCTCCCGGAGTGGGGATTGAACCCACAACCAGTCGGTTTTACAGACACAACTTGTGCCCCTGCGCCACGACTGGCCTCATTTCTAATATTAATCCCAATAAAAATATTAAAATCTAAGAATCCTTAAGAGTACTTATTAGTGTTAGGTGAAAAAACAGAGATACTTTCAGGTTTCAGGTTTTATAAAGTAACGAAGATTTGGCAGCCGCCGGCTCTTGCTCTATTATAGACGAACTATTATTATTATTATTTGTCTATTATAATTTTTTAATCACATACTAGTACGTATGTGGAAAACGTATAAAAAAAATAAACTTAGCGGAATTTGTACCCGCGCCTTTTGAAAATCTTCCACACGATAAATTATTATTTTCACTTTGGAAACCGTCCAAGCGCTCTGAATACTTTTCTCAGCATGTGACCTTATATTTTAGGGTCCAAATTTTTTATGCTGGGTTGTATATATATTATAATATCTATAAGTAGAACTTTATAATTTGTACGCAGGAAATTATTATGAAAAACTTAATAAAAGTGATTGATATTTTTTTCATTTATGAGATTGTTAACAATTTTTTATTTTTGGAGTTTTTATTTTATCAAGGAAATTATTTTATCAATCGAAGAAATAGAAATATAAATTTAAATAAATATTTCATCTCCTCGAATGGGGATCGAAACCACAACCAGCCGGTTTTACAGTCATACTGTGCCCCTGCGCCACGACTGGCCTCAAGTGGAACTGGAAGTTTAAATATAAAACCTAAATAAACAAGTTTATATTTTTTATTTCACAATATTGGACTTGTTTTTAAAAACAAAAAGTGAGTAACTCGACCTATTACCAAACTCTTATTAAAATAGCTTAAGACTTAATAAAATTATTAAATATGTACAATGTACATTCCTGTGTAGATATTGTGACCGTAGAAATCTCAGGAACAATAGCTTTTTGTTTTGTCTACTCTCATAAAAACATATGTTCTCACGCGTCTTTGAGCATGGTGCTTACGCTTTAAAGTTGGTGGAGCAAAAAATAATAATTTTGTTATCTTATGTGGATACTTGTAACAATATACTTTACGTGCTTACGGTAGTACGTGCTGGAATTGTACGTTACAACTTATTTTTGTTGTTACCATCTCTGTAGGGATATTTTTACAAATTTCCGCTACCTAAAGATAATTACTTAGAATTATAATTTAGCATTATTCCATACTTACGAAATGAAAATACTATTTAGATTATATTTAAACCCGCGCCTCTTGGAAACCGGCCAAGCGCTCTGACCCACTAAGCCATAAGATCTCATCGGGCTACGTCGAAATTCTTATAAGCTTGTTAGACGTTAGTTTTTGTTGCTAGCGTCTTTGTAGGGAGAAGTGTGGAATAGTACTTTAAAAATGTAAAAAAATAAGGCACTTCCGTTAAAAGTAAAGAAAATATACTGTTGAGATTTTTATTTCCCGTTTGGGGGAAAAAATTATTAATAATTATTAATATTTATCATCTTCTTGCTCTGGTTACGGAACAAAACGCGGCGTTGAGTTCCGCCATTTAACACGCAATACCTCTAAGATTCGGCGGAAAAAGGAAAACGGAAGTGTTTTAATAGGAACGGAGTATTTGAACACTGGGCTCCTAGGTTATCTCTGCTTACTCTGTTATGTGCGGGATGAAGCGTGAAGTTGAAAAAATGTCACATGCAATTTTTTTTACTTATGAAGGGACGTGCGCCAAAATATTTATAATAGTGCAAACTCTATTTAAATCAATACAATCGTTTTTGACATTAGCGTAACCCACAGACAAACAGATAAAAATATTAAAAACCATTCTTTTGAGTTATGCTATTACATTGAAAAATGCCCCAAATAACAGATTCTTTCATTCATTCCACGTACAGACATCGATCAGTTACACTTTTAATATAGCTATAGAAATATAGATAATATAGACATGGAAATTATAATTTATTGCAAAAAAATACATTTTTACTTTATATTACTACGAGTATCCCGGAAATCATGCAAATTTAGACTCTTTAATGGGCAAGATGTCCTCATCGATAGTAGTGTCGCCGTCGTAATTCACGAGAATGCTTTAAAATATTATTAAATCACGATATCCTTTTATTTTTATTTGAACTGGTTTACAAAATATAAACAAACATACGAAAATATTATAGTTATAGCAAGGTTTTTAAGCATAAATATACTATAAATTATTATTTTTAGCTTCACACTGTATACCACGTACATCGCAGAGTAGGCAGAGGAAACCTTGGAATAAAGTGTTAAAACACTCCGTGCCCATTAAGATGTGTTCCCAATTTTCCGCCGAATTCTGAAGTCATTGCGTTCTGAGTGGCGGAACTCGAAGCCGCGCTTTATCATATAGTGTAAAAACACGTACAATAATATTTTTTCTAAATGGCTCTGCTCATTATCGTTACATTTATGTATGTTATTATGTTGTTAAACGCTATTCGTGAGATTAGAAAAGCTATATCTAATACTACTGGCTACAATCCAACACAGAAATAATTTGAAGTTTTTAAGTTCCTAAACTTAATGCGGTGAACCAAACAAACACAGCTTTATGTCATAAATATCGTCAATATTAAATAGAATATATTGGTATCGATAGCTAATATTGAAAATCAATTAGGTTACTTCACATATAAGATAACATAAATGTTTTTCAGTTTTTTACATTTCAAGTTAAATACGAAATAAGAAAAAAAATATTTTTAACTTTCTTTAGCTTTCTACCGTCTTTAGCGATCTTTGTTAGCAGTCACCATTTGCGTGTTTGTTTTTAAAATATAAGGAAATTATTAAGATTCTTTGTAACAATACCCTAATACATTATTATAAAGAAGGAACGACGTTTGAATACTGATCGGTGACGTAGGTGTGTAATCGTAAATACAAAGGATTGATTTTTTTTTATTTATTTATGATTATTTTTTGCCTAGCAGAGAAATATTGTGTTAAGACACTCCGTTTCTCATTTTTTTCCAAATGTGGAACATTGCGTGATGAGTGGTTGAACTCACTTTTCGTAACAGAACGGAGAAAATAATTAGTTTACCTGAGTGGTGATCGAACCCACAATCGTCGCGTTTGCAGTCAGCTAGCCACAGGTGGTCCACTGTGCTATAATGGCCACATCTAGACTTATATTCCTTAATTATTATATAGTATTTTATAGTGCTATTCGCAAAATTATATGAATACCTTAAAGTTCAACAAGATTAAAATTTCAATATGACTATATTTATGAATTCATAAAATCCTTATTGCTTTTTAATAACTTTTATTCTCATATAGCTACACCATTGCAACACAGTGGGGCTGTTTGACTGTGCGCGATGAATGTGGGTTGGATACCAACTTAAATTTTCTTTAAAGTATTGTCTGTACCTATTCATTTATATTTATAACTATACATTATTATTTGCCTGCGTTACTATAATTATTCGGTTTTTTTAGTTATATTCTTTAATTATTATTATTTTTCAAATGTAAAAACCAAAACAATAAACTAATCTATACTTATCATAAATCTGTAGAAAAGTCGTTTCTGTACATTGAAAATATTAAAAAAAAAAATTAGCCACGGTGTTAAAGGATAATTAACAGAATCCATTTCCAACATTTTTGGAATTTTTGTCTGTTTGTCTGTTTATCTGTTTGTCTGTTTGTCTGTTTATGTAAACACGTATCACGTAAAAAGTACACAATAAATTTAAGCAACTTTTATACATAAAAATTACAAATAAATCAAAGTAGCTTTTAGTGTTTATTTCATTGTAATCGCTTCACTCTATCAAAAGATATAAGTATTTAAGTTTTCAAGAAGTTAATATTTGAGATATTAAAAAATCGATACAAGTAACGCTATCTATTGACAAAAATAGTAGGTACTAACGAATCTTGATACTCTCTTTCATACACGTAACGCTATCACTAATTGCGATGGGATCTTAAATAGATGGCGCTGTGCATAAAAGAAAATATAGTTTGGAAAGGTTACCGCTACACTCTATCAAAAAATAATGGACTTAAAGTTTTAAAGATATTTATATTTGAAAAAAAAAGAAACATACGCAATGATATCTATTGACTACACATGATACGTTACGTTTTTAAAGTACAATTGTTCATAGTACTAACTACAAAGTAAACTAAATTGAATTGTTGGTGAAGATTACCTTCGTAACAGTCTAGCTTAATTCTTAATTATTTAACACAGTGATAAAGAATGACTTAATATTCAAAGAAATATTTTGAATAGGTTCTTCAGTCCGTTCGTTCGTTTATGTTATTAATATTTTTTTAAGAAACGTATAAAAAAAATCACTTTTGGTAGCAACCTCTAAAAAATTGTGTCTCAAGAAAAAATGCTCTGACACTGTTTATAAAAATATCCCGCAGTATTATTTCATAACTTACAAGCGACACGTACCGACATTGCACTATTGCACCTGTATGTTGCATGTATGTATGTGCCAAGGGTATTTTAGGGTACATACCTCAAAATTCTTATAAAATAACTTTGTTGTTTGTCCGTCTGTCCGTCTGTCAAGACTATTTTGTACAAGATCGGTTAAAGGTTAGATACCTCAATGTTCAAGTCTATATTCCCTTAGAGCACGAAAATCTATCTTCTAAATCATCGCAATCAAATGACGATGAAATATGAGAGTTTATGCTTTGTTTTTTGTCGCATTTTCTATCATAACTATAGGGTACTTCCCGTTGATATACAATTTCGAAATTTGTTAAGAAGTTAAAACTTACGGCACGTATAAAGGAAAATTCCAAAATTATTTTTCAAAAATTGACTACTTATTTGTATTTGTGTCACAGAAAAAACCATTAAGTACAAATTTTAATCTGTACTTAAATTGATACAAAATGACAACTTAATTAGTTATTCTTTTGGTGTATCTCCTTTCATGAAACTGGTACGAAAACTCTCGGGGCATGAGTACGACTTGAACTTGCCCGAAAATGTTGATTATTTTATAGATTATATAAAAATGCCTAAAAACGTGCTTTCTATGTATATTCTGTATACCAATTATATATTTAACTAATAATATATGTTACTAATTTAAAAACTGTACAGGAGCTAATATAAGTTATTTTACAAAGAATATCGTGAGTACTTATCCAAATCAATTAATTAATAATTAAGGCTGTTTGTAATATCTATATTTCTTAAATGAATAATCATGTAATTCAAGCGGGCAAAGCCGCGAGCAGGCCGCTAGTTTAAAATAAAATATGAAGCCGAAGTAACATAAACATTATTTAACAAAATTTTAAAGTGTCTTAATTGTAACAAAGTTTCTTAACATTAGGTTCCCAGGTTCATTATACCTATCCGGGATACAGATGAAACTAAAAATAAATTAATTTTTAACGAAAAACAAACTGACTTCAAACAACGAAATAACAAGTAAAAAATAATTTTACATAATGCTATGTGAGTATATGACATTCATAAAAAACAAACGGACGTTAATGAAAAAGTCGCTTTTAGTGACTGGTATCAGAGAGAGAATCGGGCACTTTTGTCCGTTCCCTCCCTTCCAAAAATTGTATAGCCACCATACCACTGAAGAAATGTAGGACATTGCCGATAAGCAAAAATCTGCGAAAGCCAATGTCCTACTTTTCTCCGTAATATACTTTTTTTTTTCTCTATCTTACAAAAATTTGTATAATAATTGAACCACCATCCCGGTCGTGGTGCAAGAGGAGAAGGGTGTGACTAAATGCAACAGGCTGGGGTTTGATTCCTATTCGAAAAAATGAAATATCTAATATTTTCATTTCTTTACGTGGGTTCTTTTCTATTTGGGTCGAGGCAAAGCGCGGTGTTGAGTTCTGCCCCTTAACACGCAATTTCTTCAGAATTCGGAGACTCAGGACCAGTGGAGTGGTTTTTTGCACTACGCTGCTACATGCGAAAAGAAACTGGGTATCTTTAATATATATGTTTCTAATTATGTATGTACATACATTTAAAGTGAATTATAAAATATATCACTAGAATTCTTGCTGACAATAAATAAACAAGTACGTTCTTAATAAATGTCAAATTATTTTGAGATACATACCGGCTGACTACAAAACCAGCTTAACCGGCTTATCTGGACTATGACAGCTTAGAAAATTGTTCAAATTTAAAAATAAAATAAATAAATCCCGCACACAGCAGGGTAGGGAATAGGGAATAGGGAACCTAATGTTAAGACACTTCGTTCGCCACTTTCTGCCGAATTCTGGAGGCATTGCGTGTTGAGTGGCAGAACTCAACGCCGCGCTTAACCTCGACACCAGAGCGAAGAAATGGAAATATAAATTTAAGTAAATATTTCATCTCCTCGAGTGGGGATCGAACCCACAACCAGTCGGTTTTACAGTCACACCTCGTGCCACGACTGGCCTCAAATTTAAATATTCTAATTTAAAGACTATGGTAGCTTATAAGTTGTTGGAATTAATGTTTTGTCCAACTTTATATGAAACTGCTTCCGGTAATTAACAATTATATTGTTCAACTTTTCAATTAAATGTGATAATTTATTTTTAAAATTGATACAATTGAAACTACGCATATCCTGCATTGAGAGACCCTTATGATAAATTAATCAGGGTTAAACTTTCCGTTTTGTTTTTAGCTTCACGCTGTATCCCGCATAACTTAACGTCAAAACACTACGTTCTCATTTAGACACTTCCGTTCCCCACTTTCCCTTAGAGAAATATAATAGACATATAAATTTAAAGTAGGTATATACGTCTTATTTTTTTACTTAACCTTTAACTTATTTTTAAGTTTAAAGTTAAGGTTTTTCTTTATAATTTGGACTGCGAAAGTGCATTATTAGAAATAATTTAATTTTCCATTTCATGTATCTTTCATGTATTTATTATAGAAGACTAAAGTACGTGCGTCGTTTTTGTGTATCATAATAGTAAAAACGTACATTTTATTTTAGTAAGACTTGAACACAACTCCCTATGACCATTGCCTTCAGTTAGAGACAGACATGTCCAGCCAAGAAACTGACTTTTTGTATCAGCTTCATGCTGTATCCCACACACAACAGGGTAGGCAAAGGAAACCTAGAGTTAAGACACTCCGTTCCACACTTTCCGCCGATTTTATGGCCGCCACGACTGGCGTTTTTGTAGGTTCTGAATATATCAAATTTAATTATTTGGCTAATGGCCTTGTACCTTAGCCTTCTATAATAAATACAGGAAAATATATGAAATCGAAAATTAAGTTATTGTTAAATTATGCACTTTGGCAGTCCAAATTAAAAATATTTTTTTAAGTTCAAGGTTAAGTAAAAGTTAAAAAGTATATACTTTAAATTTAGTCATGGCACAAACTTGTAACTAAACGCGACAAGTTGTAAGTTCGATTTCCACTCGAGAATTTTCTTTTCTCCGCTCGTGGTTTCGAGGCAAAGCGCGACTTTGCGCGATGGGGCGAATTCAACGGAATACGAGGAATGGAGTGTCTTAACAATGGGCTCCTCTGCCTTTCCCGCTACATGCGGGATACAACGTGAAGTTGAAAAAAAGTTTAGAATAAAATCCTATTACTATAAAAAATGAAATAGGTATATAAAATTATTTTCTCATTAGTCCACTAACACGTTAAAAGTATAATTAGTTTAGACATTATCTTGATGACACATAATTGTTTGTTATATAGACATTGAGAATTATCTATCAGATAACAGATAATAGGTTCGATATTCAAAGTAAGTATTTTTTGTAGTTTTATACTGTATTCTGAATATAACAGGGACAGGCTGAGGGAACCTGGGAACCTAGTTTTAAGACACTCCATTACTTACGTTACGTAATACTTCCATTCATATACTTCCGTTCTTCACTTTCATCGAAATTCTAGAGACATTACTTGTTGGGTGGCGGGGTTCAACCCCGCAAATAATAATCGTAATACCGCCGTAAATAATCATAATATTTTTGCAGGGCTTCTCCCAGAGGCGCTAAGAACAAAATGCATACGGTGTACTGAGCGCCAAAAGAAAACGGCCGTCAAAATTATAAAGAGATTGAAGAATGAATATCCAGAAGAGTGGGCCAAATTGTCATCTAAATGGGACCCTACGGGTGACTTCACGAGATATTTCGAGGTGTTCCTAGCTAACGAACAGTTTAACACCATACCAGCTAATGGTAAGTACAATATAATATATATGTTTGCATCCTTATTTTTTAGCTTCACGCTGTATCCCGCATGGAGCAGGGTAGACAGAGGAAGCCTAGTGTTAAGACAATCCGCTTCCCACTTTCCGGATTCTGGAGACATTGCGTGTTGAGTGGTGGAACTCAACGCCGTGTTTTTTTGTTTGTTTTGAATCCTTAATTTGAGATAATTGTGTAAATGACTTTTATGTTTCGAATTTTTAAGCATATATTTACGTTGAAAGTTAAACGTGGGAAACTTCTTTTTTTTCTTTACTTCTTTCTTTAGCTTCACGCTGTATCCCGCACATAGCAGGTTTGGCAAAGGGAACCTGGAGACCTGGGAACCTAGTATTGAGACACTCCGTTCCTAAGAATTTACTAGAGTTCTAAATTATCAGTTAATAAATATACTTTGTTTAGTAGAAAAAGTAAGAACAGCACCTAAGTTCTTTTTCATATCTTTTCAAGTAGACGTGTCTCTCGTATTATAAACGTCATCTTGTTTATTGCGCAGTGTTTGACTATTATTCGTTTATGAGCACTCATACATATGATTAGGTAGACCTACAGACACATGTTTTAACTTTTGGTTTGAAGCCAGTCGTGGCGCAGGAGCGCAAATGTGCGACTGCAAATGCGACAGGTTATGGGTTCGATTCCCACTCGAGGATATGTAATATTTATTATTCTCATTTCACACGCTTTTTCTCGCTCTAAATTTGAGCAGTAAGTGGAGGACGGAGGTGTCTTAATGGAAACATAATGTTTGAACACTAGGTACCTTTTGTGCGTTCAGTGTGAAGCTAAAAAAATGTAAACAACATGGTGGTTTACGGATGCGGAAAGTAAGGAATACGGATTCTATTAAATCGTAATATAAAACTTTAACAATATGTTGGGACCAAGCCAAGTTAAATGTTAAGTATTATAATAAGTCGTTTTCGACCTCACCGACGAAAGAAGTTTTATATAGGTACCAAGTTCTGTGGTCACTTGGGATAAAATTCAAACTCTAAATTTCACTCGTCAGTTTTTTTGGAACAAACTGTATTATACTTATTAAGAAAACGTATAAAAAAACGTTGTGGGACTTCAACTCGCTCACGTTGTCATCGAGCTACATCAAATTTTTTTCTTCCTTGGTGTGGCAAAAAATATTCGTTTAAAAATGTTAAAAAATATTTAAAAAATCGTATTCCCTCTTGCCAAAATGATAATTCTGAGTAATTATCTTTGGGTAGCGCGAATTTGTAAAAATCTCCCTACAGAGATGCTAACATAGTCTAACTCAGCATAGTCCATAGTATCAGTAATTTATAAAATGTAGGATACTTTATAAATAATAAAACAAAAAATTATAAATATTAAATGAATTTAACGAAAAAAAATACGAATTCTATATGAATGGGCTTAGTTTATATATTTTTTTATTATAATGTATATAAAACTGACGTAAAGTGATGAAATACAAACATAATTATTATCACGTTTATAATTACGTTATTGCAAAAAGGTATAATTTAATTGTTTTCTTACGTTTCCGGAGGCTTCACGATTTAAGATGGGTTGCAAAATTTGTGTAGGTATCGTATTCGGAAAAAAAATAGGAATTCCTCAGCTTTGTGAAGGCAATGTTTAAAGATTATGTAACATTATATTGGGAAATTAAACCTATAGCAAGTATTTGAAAATTCAAAAAACAACTATAAGTTGTAGAGGGCGCTGTGAGTTTGATTCTCACTCGGGGATTCTCAATTATTATTGATTCATTAATATTTTTTCGCTCTGGCACGAAGGCAAAGTGTGGCACGAAGGAAAATTTGGCGAAAAATGGGTAACGGAGTGCCTTGACACTAGGTTCCCTTTGCCTACTCTGCAATATGCGGAATGCAGCGTGAAGCTGAAAAAAATAACATTTCAAATACATGTACGGAATATCGGCAATCTTCACATCTGTTTTTCTGAAAATTTAACAACATTTTTATGCTATAAATTGTAATTAGCATTTAATTTATTATGATTTAAAAGCAAGGTTAATATGACTTGTCAGACCACTTTTTTTTGTATAGAACTGGACTGACTTTTTTTATATACAGCGTGTCACAAAAACACAACAACCTTAAATCCTTGTCGGTAGTCTTTGAAGATCTCAGCATTATTTGTAACGAGGCCAAATAGCAGAACCGTCAACCCTGAAAAATTTTATACTATGTGAAATAAAAATGTCTTTCTATATATACGTAATGAAAAGTATGGTATCATTTTTAAATCTTTAACTTTATTATTAGTTGTTTCTTTTTGTTAATCTTAATAAATACATTGGTAAATATTGAATGAAATTATCTATATTCTTATAATACATTGAATTTAAATGAAATTATCTATATTCTTATAATAAAATCGTAACGGATCGGAGTCTGTAAATGGAAGACATGTAAAAAAAAATCATTCAATAAAGGAAAAGAACCAAAAACAAAAATTATAGTATTTTATTTTAGTAAGCTTACGTTACCATTAAGTGTTTGTTTTATTTTAATCGGTTTATAAATAAAAAAGGTAGAGCAAATGCTCTACTAACACATCTCTCTAAAAAAATATTTAACAAAATTACTTTTTTTTTTAATTTTACTTTTCAATATAGGTATTACAGATATTGTTTTTTATAATTACTTTATTAATTATTATTAGAAAACGAAAGTAATGCAGATTAGGAAATTATTATGTAGTTTAAGCAGTGGCACAAAGTGTGACTGTAAAACCGACTGGTTGTGGGTTCAATCCCCACTCGAGGAGATAAAATACTTATTTAAATTTATATTTCCATTTCTTCGCTCTGGTGTCGAGGATAAACGCGGCGTTGATTTCTCCCACTCAACACGCATTGCCTCCAGAACTCGGCGAAAAGTGGGGAATGGAGTGTCTTAACCCTAGGATCCCTCTGCCCACCCTGTTGTGTGCGGGATACAGCGTGGAGCTTTTTAGTTTAAGCAGAAGAAGCCGCGAAAGTGTCGATAATTAACTAATAAAATTATGTATAAATTAAATGACTTTGTATTTTGTATACAAACTGTTAAAATAACTGCTCCAACTCAACTGCCTGTAATGATGGATTCTACACCCGTATGTCGATCAATCGATCGATGAAAAACAAATAATAAATGAATACGCTAATAAATAACTATGCGATCTTATTGAATCATTTGTATAAAAAAGAAAAATGTAAGAAAATATATATTATTATATATAACTAAGCTAAAAAAAAGTCGTTCCCTCGGGAAGGGAAAGCAATTATCGCAATTAAAAAAAGGTGTAAAGGTTTTCTTTTCTTTACTGAAAGAACTCGCTGATAAGATCGCCTTTTGTGCATCAATTGACTTTTTTTTCTTTATTTAAATAGTTATGTACAATAAACTGAAAATAAATAAATAAATGTAAAACTATGTGGAGTCATAAAATTCCAATAATTTTGTTTTTATTTATTTACTCTCAAGCAAAGTATTACTGAGAACTATAGTAAATAACAACACTGATATAATATTTCGATTTATATTTTAAAGGCAATTATACTGGCAACACTTAAAAAAACTTTTGGTTTTGTAAAAATATAAGTAATCCTTTGTTTTGGCAATCTTTTGTTTCAATTACATATTACATTAGCTGCAAATTCTTTAAAATATTCTTTTTATCTTACCATTAATATTAATATTTTCTCATTATTGTATATTTTTATTAGTTAGTGTTGATTCCTGTTTCACATGACATACTGACAAAAGGAAAAAGAAGGCATTAACCTTCGTTGCAAGTTTTACGTAAGAATTATAAGTACCTATAATAATATAATAAATATATAATATTATATGCAAAATGCGTATTTTGATTACAATAAAGTTTAAAAAAATTGATTTTAGATTATGTTTAAATCAAAATGTTAATATTAAATATAAATCCGCATATTCATAAATGTATGATTAAAAACTATGTACATCATTTTCGCATTCCGCATGTAGCAGGGCAGGCAGAGGGAACCTAATATTAAGCATTGCGTGTTGACTGGCGGAACTCAACGCCGCGAATTGCCTGGAAACATATTTTTAAATGAAATTATGATATATATTTTTTTATAATATATAATTTTAAAAGGTGGTTTCGTTGTAGATTTGTAGTAACATGATATTTTTACACAAACAACGAAGAAAAGAAAATAATTTTAATACGACATTTACCATAATTTTTCTTTTAAGTTTTTTACTTACTCCATTCACACTTTAATTCGATCAGTTTTTTTATGATATTTTTGTTTGTTAGATCGTTGAGGCCAGTTGTGACAAAGGGGCACAAGCGTGTGACTGTTGTGGACACGCGACCGGTTGTGGATTCGATCCCCACTCGAGGGATTGAATTATTCTTGATTAATATTATCATTTCTTCGCTCTGGCACCGAAGCAAAGACCCGGGTCGTTGGGTTCCACCACTCAACGCGAAATACCTCGAAAACGCTTGCTCTGCGCCTTCATAGCCTCGGCAAAAAATGAAAGTATTTACCTATTTATTAACCGTAGCCGGCTTAATAGAAATAAATTTCAATATGTGTGAGAAATACATATTTAAGTAGTGTACGAGTATATGTTCTTGTGTATGCGTATCACCAAAAACATTCTTATATAAAATGTTGCCAAGACTCGCGCTGTCCAAAAGTTATCGGATCTCATGCTCAGCCAAGTTTCTACCTCTACTACTACTAGCTTAACGCTGTAACTCTAGCGGGGTAGTCAGAGAGAACGGAGCGCCAACCGCTACGGTCTCTGCATACCTCTTTCGCCTCGTCCACTGTAATCGACCTCTTCATACATGCCCTCCGGGGAGTCCTCATGCTTTCTAACTCTATGTACCAGCCATAACTCCACAAGATCTACACCTAAGTTAAAATTTGTAACTTCTAACTTATATATTGTCGTAAATATATACATATGTATGTTGTTGCAGGTAACGAAGTATCCAAATCACCGGAACCAACACTTACCCTGCGGCCGGTGCCGACTTCACCACCAAGTTCCGAGACCCCAGTCGCCGCTGCTACACCACCACCACCACCGTTACTTCTGAACAGGTATGGAAAAATCAAAAGTATCTAATGTAATATATATTGAAACAAAATCCGAATACACTAAATGTCAATTAAATATTTTTTAATTAATTTACAAGTAATATCTTATATTCATTGTAAAGTAATATTTATTTTTCTTTACTTTTTTATTTTATTGGATAAAAAACTTAATAAAAAATTAATTGACATATCCAGTTTTACATTCTTCTTCTTTTAAATAATAAAATAATTTTACATTTCTCCTTTTCTATTTCGTATTTTTTGTTCAACAATATGATACAATTAATTGCTCCTTAAAAATGTGACAAAATCAGCTTCACGCTGTATCCCGCACACAGCAGGGTAGGCAGAGGGAACATAGTATTAAGACACTCCGTTCCCCATTTTCTGCCGAATTCTGGAAGCATCGCATGTTGAGTGGCAGAACTCTACGTCGCGCTTGACTGGCCTTTAAAAATATAACCTAAAATAAATATTACAAATATTATATTCTAATGACCTGAAATGATCTAAAATTCTGTAATTATTAAGTATTTATTTATTATGACTAAATAATATTTTCATAAAATGAGACAATTTATCTCTTCTCATCGATCTGGTTTTAACATAACTTTTCGCCACAAAACGTTAATTTTTTTAAAAATAAGCAAAAAAGAATGGGAAAATTCTTATCAGGTTGTCATTTTTTGCTCACATGGTATGGAAAATACTTAAACATAAAAATAAGTACAGTAACTTAATAAAACTATCCACTTGATAACAGAACATCTTACTTATTTAGAAAACGTATAAAAAATTGAACGTAACAGGACTCGAACCCGCGCCTCCTGGAAACCGACCAGGCGCTCTAACTACTGAGCCTTACGTATGGCAAATCAAATTTTTATACGTTTTCTAAATAAGTTAGTGTGGAATAACACTTGAAAAATGTTTTAAGACAGAACATCTTATTGCGGTAGAAAGTCCTTTTGCGTAATATTTATGTAAATAGTAACCTCGCATTCGAAAGCGTACCTCTATATAACTATCATAAAATATTTTCTATATTTTAGATTCCACTCCCGTTCAGATAAATACTAATTTACATACCGCTAAAATATACTTAAATATGACATGTTTATGTTAAATTTTAGAAGAAAAACATATTTTTTACTGGTAAAATAAACGATTGGACTTTCTTTTTGTATTGCAAAATTATAAATTTCTAATACAACATTCCACTTCATTTCTAATATTCTTATTAAACTCGGATTGTTTATTTATCTGTGGCATATGTGGTATGTCACAAATTCTTTTGAAAATTTCTAAAAAAATTTTATCATAATATTACTCTATTCTCCACTTTATGTAAAGCGCGGCGTTGAGTTCTGCCACTCAACACGCAATGCCTACAGAATTCGGCAGAAAGAGGGGAACGGAGTGTTTTAACACTAGGTTCCCTCTGCTAGCGGGATACAGCGTGAAGCTGATTTTATCTAGGTACATTAAAATCCTATATAAGGTAGATAAAGTACCGTAACTTTCTTGATTATTAATTATTATTGACATTGTTATTGTAACAATATCGTTAAACTGTAAGTGGGTTTTAAATGTTATCACTAATTTACAAACGATTTGAAACCACCGTTAACTATATCTGAACAGAAAGTTGAAATGAGTCTTTCTCTTTAACAAAGTAGGCAAAGGTAGCCTATTAATAAAAATAAACAAGATAATGTGAGTAAAATGATGGATCTCATCTCAGCCCGCCGGAGCAGGGAAACGAAAAAGATTTAATAAAAAAAAGCAGCTCAGGCAGAACTCAACGCCGCGCTTGCGACAAAAAGGAAATATATCGATCGAACCCACAACCAGTCGATTTTACAGTCACACTTTGTGCCCCTGCGCCACGACTGGCCTCAAAAAGAAAAAAGATTTAATGATAGTTAAAAAAATAATAAATTTTAACTGTATTATATTTCACGCGGAATTGATTTCTAACCATATTTGGTAACATGATTTCTAGCCATATTTTTTTTCTTGCCCTTGCCTGTTTTTGCATGAGATTTCTTATACATCTTTTATGAGCAAATTGTAATTGTAACCGTTTCTTATTTACCTCAATCAAATTATTAAATTATGTACTATAATTATTATTTAATTAGAATGATTACTTAGTAACGCACACTTTAACACATTTTTTTTTTCACAAAACTAGTTGAAGAGATGTGTGCTGGTTGTTATACTAGCAAAAAAATATAAATATTAAATTATGTAAAATATAATAAATAGCTATTAGAAAAAATCTATTATTTCCTCAATGCCTATGAAGTATAACTCTCGTTCATGCGTTACACAAGCAATGATATTTTTAACATTTTTACCGTCAACACGTACTTTTTTTGTAAATGTTAAAAATAGTTAGAAACTATTAAAGAAAATATTTCTGCTACTAGCTAACAGAAATAGTTTCAATTCTACATTTTTAGATTCCCTTATGAAAAATGTACTTTTAAAATTGATACAAATTATAAGAACGAAGATTTTAGTCATATATGTATAGCCATTTACTGCAAAACTGAACTTACAAACACATACAAATAGATAAAAACAATGACATTAAAACAGCATCAGCAAAAAATATGTATACAACAAATAGATAATAAATAAATAAATTGTATGTAATTGAAAATCTTGTTCATTGAAAGATTTTTTTATTAGAGACCAGTTGAAAATTTGGCGAGTTTCTATATAGGCGTCAAAATCATTTTTCCCTTACAAAATTTGCAAATTCATTTTAAAGTTAGAATCCCATTGAATTCTGGATGAAAAACATAAGATTTCTTCTCAGAACAGACAAATCGAAATCGTCTAATTTCGATTTGAGGCAAACCCGTTGCCTTTTCGAAGGCGATTTAAAATAGTGTCACTTATCTATTATGTTAAATATATATTTTAGTGATACTATTTTTTGCTGCGACGTTTACTGTATGGCAAATGACAAGCTGCGTGTACAATAAGTACAATAATTACAGTTATTTGTATTTATTTGTAAGTTCAGCTTAAGAAAGACGGTCTATATACAGTGTTTTTGTCAGCACCACTTTCAATGAAACCACAGTTTTAACTACTCTATAAAAGCCTAATACAATTAAAAAATATTTTTTCCCAAAATAAAAAAATTTTTTTGCAAACAAAATAAATAATAAAATTAAATTTAATAATTTTATTATTTACTAGCGGCTTGCTCGCGGCTTTGCCCGCTTGAGCTACATGATTATTCATTTAAGAAATATAGATATTACAAACAGCCTTAATTATTAATTAATTGATTTTGATAAGTACTCACGATATTCTTTGTAAAATAACTTATATTAGCTCCTGTACAGTTTTTAAATTAGTAACATATATTATTAGTTAAATATATAATTGATATACAGAATATACGTAGAAAGCACGTTTTTGCTCCCAAAAGTAATTTTTTTATACGTTTCTTAAAAAAATATTAATAACATAAACGAACGAACGGACTGAAGAACCTATTCAAAATATTTCTTTGAATATTAAGTCATTCTTTATCACTGTGTTAAATAATTAAGAATTAAGCTAGACTGTTACGAAGGTAATCTTCACCAACAATTCAATTTAGTTTACTTTGTAGTTAGTACTATGAACAATTGTACTTTAAAAACGTAACGTATCATGTGTAGTCAATAGATATCATTGCGTATTTTTTTTTTTTTTTCAAATATAAATATCTTTAAAACTTTAAGTCCATTATTTTTTGATAGAGTGTAGCGGTAACCTTTCCAAACTATATTTTCTTTTATGCACAGCGCCATCTATTTAAGATCCCATCGCAATTAGTGATAGCGTTACGTGTATGAAAGAGAGTATCAAGATTCGTTAGTACCTACTATTTTTGTCAATAGATAGCGTTACTTGTATCGATTTTTTAATATCTCAAATATTAACTTCTTGAAAACTTAAATACTTATATCTTTTGATAGAGTGAAGCGATTACAATGAAATAAACACTAAAAGCTACTTTGATTTATTTGTAATTTTTATGTATAAAAGTTGCTTAAATTTATTGTGTACTTTTTACGTGATACGCGTTGACATAAACAGATAAATAGACAAAAATTCCAAAAATGTTGGAAATGGATTATTTAACACCCTGGCTAATTTTTTTAAATATTTTCAATGTACAGAAACGACTTTTCTACAGATTTATTATAAGTATAGATTTTGTTTGAAAACATACACAACACCGCCGCACGCGCCTCATTCCGAAATCGAGCCGTAGGTATTGGCGATAAAGTTCAAAGTTGTTTAACTTTTAGTAGTATGTGTTTACGTTATGCGTAACTGCGTCACACGAAATACAGGCTGGATAAACATCGTGAATTGAAAAAAAATCCCACGTCCAAACTGATGAGGTATCTTGAATAATTTCTTTAGATATGGGTTTGAAAAATGTTACTCTATATGCTGTTCCCGTAAAAGGAGCGCTGGCGCTTTCACCTTGTATAACTAAAATAATTAATGTTCACTTGTACATTCTCAAAGACAATTTATTTCGTTTACCCATAACACAAAAGTTAAATCTGCATGTAGGTAATTGTATTTTTACATAACGAAAATTAAAAGCATATTCCTAATAGTTAGTTGGAATCGCGTGTGCGTAACAATAAACGATGTAATCTTGTAGTTACCTTAAAACACAGTTTTGCTAAACTGGTTTACTGTGCGAGACTATTATTAGTTATTCATTACAACATATCTACTATAGTAAATATTGAGTGATTCTCGTGATTTATCAAATCATTTTGAATGTTGGTTTGAGCTCGTTCTGAAAACGAGTGATGGAAGAATGGTGTACAAGATTTATGAAGTAAAAATGAGTGGTAAGTTGACCTGCAGGTCAACCGAACTCGAACCGAACTCTTACTGCAATATCTCCCTGCCTCATTCCTGCATGATCGTCGATCCTGTGTTCTATGAAGAACATAGATACACAGAACACAGGGTCAATGATCATGCCACGTAACGAAGATCACGTATACTTAACAAACTTCCCTGAGGACATGAACGAAAAAGATGATGAATGACAGATGACAGACTAGAGCTCTAGGACTAAGGCTATCTATTTTAATTTTTTAGTCAAATGAAAATAAATGTACGAGCGGCCCCGGACGAAAGGCAACTCAATAGTTGCTGTTTAAAAAAGAGCAACATACAATATTAAAGTTACAATTTCTTTGGACCAAGCTGGAACTAAGTAATTATATATAAAAATCTAAGAATCTGAATTACACGCCCTTCTTATTGTTTTATCGTTGTGGAACTTGGCAATTATATTAGATTAGATGACAACACACCATCATCGACATGTATCATCGAGCTGATCTGATGATGGAATATGTTCGATATTAATATGTTCTGTTGGAAAAAGTGTGTTTTTGGGTTCTAAAGTATAATTTTTTTTAGTACTCAACAATAGCTAGTTTGCATGTTATTCAAATTAATTTTATTTCCATACACTCATATCTTATAAATATTCTGGAACAGAGTTCTTATTTCAAACTTCAGAAATAACAATATTAAAATGAATTGTGAAATTCCATTATAATCACTCAACATACAACATTCAATTACTCAATTATGCCGCAATATAAAATATTATTCATAATGAAAACATAACCCATATAATACATATCTATTGTATATTATGTATTTACCCATACAAGAGTATAAACAATACAGAAGTTACTAATACTCCCACGAGCATTGCGCGCGAAGGTGGAGAAAGATTGTATACTAACAAGAAGTTATTTATTTTCATCGATGGCTGCTTACTGCAACACGGTGAAGAAAATTTAATGCAATAATTACATGTGAAGTTTTATATATTGAGTTTTATTTCTATATGTAGTGTTTTTTTGAATAACTTAAAACTATAGATTTATATTAATAAAAATTGAACTATCTTAGTATAGGGAGGAGGTGGTAATGTGGCCCCCTATTTTATTTTTGAGGCCTAGAATGTAAAGTAAAAGCAATACAAATAATACTATGGAATAAAAAAATGCACAGAATATAAAAAAAATATGTATATTACGAATAAACCCAAACGATTTGAGATAAAGTGAGGGTTATTTGGCACCCTGGGGGCCAAATTAAATGTATTGAACAGTTTAATACAATACATTTAATTTGAACTTAATGACAAAAATCAGTTACAGATCTTACGCTGAATCCACTCGTCTCCATGTCTGTCACTAGAATAACACATGCCGTATGCAGAATGTATCTGATCCTGAGGCGAGAACGGTCATTTTCATCTCAGTCAGACGACTTCTACGACCTTTTCATTTAATGAACTCCTGTTGGGTATCATTTCTCTTTGATATCGGCTGGAACTGCTGGCGATATCCTCTCTAACATCTCGGCTGCGTCCATAGCTGCGTCAACATGCGAGTCCAGTTCCACTTCCGCATTCACGATTTTTTCCTCATAGCAAAGATTCGCACAATTGATAGCTGGGGACCAATATTTTTGTCTTGACATCTGTTAATAAGTAGAATATTCAAATACAATATCTAATATATGTTATATGGCTTCCGGGACAATAATGCAAGCAATATGAGGGATTCAAATTACCAATATCATGGAATCTATTAACAAACCTCAATGTATATAAAAGTTTGAATTTTACAAAAAATCTAATTTATGATCATGTTTAATTGAATCAATATTTTTTCGTTTTCAGGTTTAACGACGATGGTGAAATCATGGTAGGCAGTCCATCTTCAGCAGTTACGACACCTCGCACCACTCAACCATCTATACGGACAGTGTCCACAACGAGGCCACAGCGGTAATTTTTTTTATCTTCTTAAATTTCTACCATTAAAAAACATCAACACTCAATCGTCAATATACAAATAACAACACTCAATCGTCAATATACAATTGACGATTGAGTGACGGTATGTAACGACAAAAAGATGTCACGTGTTATTGAGGCCAGTCGTGGCGCAGGGGCACAAAGTGTGACTGTAAACTCGACTGGTTATGGATTCGATCCCCACTCAAGGAAATAAAATATTATAATTTAAGTTTATATTTCCATTTCTTCGCTCTGGTGTCGAGGCAAAGCGTGGCGTTGAGTTCCGCCACTCAACATGCAATGACTTGTTAAATAACAATAATGACAGAATTCGGTGGAAATTGGGTAACGAAGTGTCTTAACTTGGTTCTCTCTGCCTACCCTGCTGTGTGCGGGATACAGCGTGAAGCCTGTTTATTTTTTTATAAAAATTGTTATAGTGAGTTCTGTTCTCCAATTTCTGACTATTTTAAGAATTCAATTCATTTCATTTGGTTCTTGAATGCCTGTATTTAACGCCGCATAAAATTTCCCGTAAGTAAATTTAACCCTACGACTATCAAGTCGAAATACGATTTCTACATGGCGGCAAAATTGTTTTATCTCAATACGTATTCTTATAATTAATCATATTGTGCCTATATGCATATAAGTAGTTTAAACTCTTTTTAAATTAAAAAAATCCATTCCAAGTTTTATATCAGGTATATAGACTATTATATTATAGAAATATTTCGAATTAAAAAATTCCAACGTGATCGATAATTTTATATAACTTCCATTAGCTTTTTCCTTAAACATATCAGAATATTTGTATATTTCCTCGTTATTTCTAATGAAATGTAATTTATAATATACACACCTGAACTTAATGATGTAAAATAATTGTTTAATTATCACGCCGGGCTAATTGTACGATACGCCCATTGTAAGATAATGGTCACCATGACATGCAAGCTTATGTTTAAAAAACTGGACAAGCGCGAGTCGGGCTCGCCCACTGAGGGCTCCGTACAAAAATCGGAGATCTCGAGCTTTTTCTGAAATTCAGGCTTAGCTTAGCCAGAGCCCTTTCATCTGATACCTCACTTGTACTAGCGGCTTTAATACTTAATTTTGCCCCCCCTTTTAAGGCTATTATTTTTTAGAATTTAACCACAAATGTATAGTTTTTAGATTTTTCCTGAACTAGGACTACCTGTAGATGCTAGCTGTCAAATTTCATAATTCTAGGTGACCCGAAAGTACCCTATGAATTTTGATTCTCTTTATAGTGTCGAAATACGTGTTTTTTACTATATCAACGGCTATATATTTTTTGTAAAGAAATATAGAAATAGGTTTTTTAGTAGGAAATTATAGGGCCGTAAATCTGAATATATGGTTTGAATTTCATCTCGACATCTCCAAGCGTTAGATAAAAGCCTGAGATAAAGGATCTTGACAGACAGACAGACAGCAAAGTGATCTTATAAGGGTTCCTTTTTTCCTTAAAAAGTACGGAACCCTAAAAATGTTTTTTTTAAATGTTAGCTTACTTATTTTTACTTCGCAATATCAGTTGGGCAGGACCCAACTGGTATTTTTTTTAATGTGTCTAAAAAAAATCTTCAACAATATTGTTTAATTTGTTGAAATTTCTTATTGATTGAACTTTTTTATTGATTGTCTTGATTTTGAAATTAATTGATATAATTGAAGCCATTGTGGTTGTAAACACTATGATATAGTTCCCATATGGGGGATTATAAATTATTTCCATTTGTTAAGATAAAATTCGGCGTTCAATTCCGATATCACGAATTCGGGCGAAAAGTAGACAACGCAGTGTCTTGACACTAAGATTAGTAGAAAAAAATAAAAAGCTGCGTAGATATTTAACAAAATCATTTTAAATGACTATTCAACATAATTAAAGGCATGTCGTGTCGTGCTAGTAATAATTAACAATTGATTAGATGAAGAGTAAAGTATAAATCCTTCTCATCACAAATTATAGTATTTATCAAGATCATAATATATGGAATTTATAATACATATAATGAAGTAAACACCGGGCCGGAATAAAATGTGGAATATTATTTTCTTAGTTGTGCTTATGCGTAGATTCAATTAAATATTAAGTCGAGTGTTTAAATGAATAATTAAGTATTTATAATATTTATTTTAATAAGTCGTGGCGCAGTGGCACCGTGACGGTTACGGGTTTGATGCCCACTCGGGGAAATTAATTATTATTTATTAGTCTTTTAATTTCTTCGCTCTGTTAACAAGTTATACCCTGCTATATGCGGGATATAGCGTGAAGTTGAAAAAAAGATAAAAAAATAATTTACGTAGTTAAGGGTAGGTATAAAGTCTTCATTAAAGAAAAGCTTAAATATACTCAGAAGTTTCAGATTCATCTCTTATAGAAGCACTCTTAATGGTTCTCACGGATAGAAACACGGTTTTCTACTTACTTAAGTACGTCTTCTTAAGAATCCATTGTCATCGTTCAGTTATTTTTATACCTAAAGCATATCAGTGTAGTATATACATATATAGTTCATAATTAAAATTTTACTTTTACTTTTTTCATTTACTGTATCTATTTTGCGTGATACAAAGTTACATTCCAATTAAAAGAAATCAAAATTTTCGAACTATAGCTTAGTTTCCTAAGTTGCATTTTGTTTACCCGTTATCTAGTACAGAAGGGTAAAAATAGGATAGATGTCCCACTATCTAAAAATCCTATTTACAAAAATAAAAATTGAAAATACGATTTTTAAACATTCTATATGCGCTTCTTATTCTTTTCAAATATAATTTATCTCTTTTTTGAGCGAAAATATTTGCAGCAGATACTAAAAATGTTGAAAAATTTAAAAACTAAACATTCATTGCTTTGTAACTTGATAAAAATGGCTAACATTTTTATCATGTTGTTAAATTGCAGCATTAAGAACACATTTAGGAGACAATCATAGATTTTTTTTTGTATTTATTTTTCTTAATATTTGAAAGGGCACCTGTCCCAAGCTAAAAGGATTGTCATTCAAAGAATCCTCGTCAAAGTGATAAAATATTAATAGATAGATGCCAACAACAGACGTGTATGTATGTATTTAATTCTTAAAGCTATAGCTAGGGAAGCTGATGAAATTAATTAATGAAAGTTCCGCTGATATGACGCACAATAGTATAAAAGTCATATGACAAGAGAAAAATCGGTAAAATACAAATAGTAACTAAAGATGTGAATAATACCACTGGAGGCACCAATTTACACTGACAAAAAATCTGCAAATTCTAATTAAATAAAACTAACTATTCAATCGAAGGTCATATTTTTTTTTATTGCTGTCAAGTATTAAATGTTAGCATATTGGGTGGTGGGAACTGGTAATGTTCTTTTTTTTTAATAAAATAAAAGGTCATATTCTAATAAAACATCACAGGCCAGTCGTGGCGCAGCGGCACGAAGTGTGACAGTAAAAACGACTGGTTGTGGGTTCGATCCGCACTCGAGGATATGAAATTACTTAATTACTTAAATTTATATTTCCATTTCTTCGCTCTGGTGTCGAGGTTTTAAGCGCTGCGTTGAGTTCTGTCGCTCAACACGCAATGCCTCCAGAATTCGGCAGAAAGTGAGGAACGGAGTGTCTTACCACTAGGTTCCCTCTGCCTACCCTTCTATGTACGGGATACAGCGTGAAGCTGATTTTTTAAATAAAACATCACGCTTCGTTAATCAATAATAATCTGATTTAATTCACCATTATAATTACATCACGGTCCCTTTTACTAATGTCATCATTTAGATATGCACTTGGTTTATTGCTGGTCAGACCGAGAGAACCTAGTGTTGAAATAAATAAACCAACATTTCATATTTATGGAAGAAGGATTTCAGGCCCTTATCCTTCTTATAAAGAAAATATAAACAAATAAAACTGAACTGAAACTACAAAAGGAAAAACAACACAACATAAATAATGAAAGTGATAATTATTTTAGTAAATGACGAGGATGCCGTCGCTGATAAATGTAATAGAAAATTATAAATATTTAAAAGGAAAAAAAAATTAAAAAATTAAGGACAAGCATCAAAAAACACTAATAGAATCATATTCTAAAATACGTAATTCTTAATTTCTTCTTTTTAATTTCTTTTTCAAACAAAGATTTAAAAAAAATTAAAATAGTCTTAATAATAATATCCCACACTATAGGCATCTATCTTTCTTAATATTTTTACAGTGGGGCAACGATCCGTATAGAAAGGCATCTATCCCCAAAAAATGTTTCTACGAAAAGCTAAATTGTGTAAAATCTGTAATTATTAAGTCAATAGAATTAGCTAAATTGTAAAATATATAAATAAATCAGTTTCACGCTGTATCCCGCACACAGAGGCCCGCGTAGGCAGAGGTAACCTAGTGTTAAGACACTCCGTTCCCTACTTTATGCCGGAATCTGGAGGCATTGCGTGTTGAATGGCAGAATTCAACGCCGTGCTTTGCCTCGACAACAGAGTGAAGAAATGGAAACATAAATTTAAGTAAATATTTCATGTCCTCGAATGGAGATCGAACCCACAACCAGTCGGTTTTACAGTCACTTTGTGCCGCTGCGCCACGACTGACCTCAAAAATATATATTCTTCTAAAATTTACATTTTTAACTAAAAAAGCCTCCTGGCTTTTTCAAAAGCTGGATCATCTATCCTGGGCTTACCCTAGTATTCCAATATAAATATCGCTAGTGTAAGATTCGAATGGTAATTTTTTATATTCATAAATCATAAGCAATTATTTTTATATTTCAGACCGACAGCAATACCGTGGGGCAGTGTAGGACCAGATACAATACCAACAAGATTCACGATGCGGCCCACAAAAGAACTACCTCCTCCTTATTCCACAGCCATTACACTTATAGACCAAATAGGCTTTAAAATTATACGGACTACTGAACTTGTAACTGACATATTAAGAAACACTGTACGAGCTGTAATTGGGCGGTAAATGGCGCCAAATTTGACATTTTTTTTGTTGTTAGTGAAGCATTTTATCTTTTGAATTTAGTCATTCTGCCTATAAAAGTGTATTTGCACGCTTTTGATAAAAACATTATTTTGTTAAAAACTCGAAATTGTTAAAAATTTTAATATATTTTTAATATTTAGATTTTAGAGATAAGTTAATTTAGGTGTACTTGATACGAAAGAGATTATTATTAATTAGCATAAGATTTTGCCTACTTTAAGTATCTTGACCGAAGAGTCTGTGATTCTTAGAAATATTACTAAATCGAATTACAATTAAATTGTAATATAAATGTACATATATACCACAGATAACATAGAACAAAAGTATAATAAACACACATTGTAATTTGTATGGTATGTGATTAAACATGTCAAGTTTAAATAATTTATGAGAGTAAATGTTAAATGGTAAATGAATAATAAAGTAATATTCATAATATGCATTTCCAGAGAAGTTAATAATATTTCAATTATTTTTAATATTTCAAGAATTACAGTTGTTAAATAAACTAAGTAGGTAGTTATGAATTCTCGATAGTTATAAGATTTAAATTATTACTTTAAAATATAAGAATTATGAAATATGTATGTATAAATATGTATAAATTATAACATAGCATAATAAAAAAAATGTGAAATTATTATAATAAAAATATAAATTGATAAAATTAAAAAAAGCAGTGACTCAATATATTTTTGTTTACATATTATAACTTTTATTTCTTCAACTAAAATTTTAAACACATTTATCTAAGACTGGAATCCTAATAAGAGCCTTTAAAACATATAAATTTTACTAATCAGACAGAAGATTGCTATCAGATGGCATAAATTAGAATTATGACAGATAATCAAATATAATAGATATTACTTTAAAATTATTATAATATTTTTCATTTATAGTAGTAATACAAAAATACGACTTATAAGTAAGTATAAGTATACACCAAATTTCACAGAAAAAATGTTCTCTCTCTTTACTTATACAAATTTCAAAATTGGAATTTGTATAAGTAAAGAGAATTTTTAGTTCTTAACGAACTTTTATACTTATACCAGTCAGGATCTGTAGCGAAAATGCTTATTTAGACGTTTTCTAAATATGAATAAGATGCATGGATAAAATCAGGATACTTTATAAATAACTCTTTATGAGGCCAGTCCTGGCGCAGGGACACAAAGTGTGCCTGTAAACAAGAGTAGTTGTGAGTTCGATCCCCACTCGAGAAAATGAAATATTTATTTAAAATTATAATTTCATCTCGTCACTCTGGTGTAGAGACAAAGCGCGGCGTTGAGTACCGCCACTCAACACGCAAAGCCTCCAGAAATCGGCGGAAAATGGGGAACGAGTGTCTTACGACTAGACCTATGCTTAAACGATACAGCGTGAATCTAATTTATTTTTATATTTTTAAATAACCCTTTATCATCATCATCATCATCATCATCATCAGCCTGTCCTAGTCCACTGCTGGACATAGGCCTCTCCAATGGCACGCCACTGTTCTCTATCTTGAGCTCTTCGCATCCAGCCGATACCAACTACTTTGCGAATATCGTCACCCCATCTAGCTAGAGGGCGTCCCACATTATACTTGCCGAGGCGTGGTCTCCACTCTAAAACGCCTAAAGACGAAAGTCTTCAACGAGTGCGTCCTACCAGTTATGATATACGGAGCCGAGACGTGGACACTGACAGTGAGACTAATCCACCACTTTAAAGTCGCTTAGCGTGCTATGATGGAAAGGGATATGATTGGAATATCTCTGAAGGATCGAATTCGAAATGAAGTAATCCTACAGAGAACCAATGTTATCGACGTAGCCCAAAGGATTAGCAAGCTGAAGTGGCAGTGGGCTGGTCACATTTGTCGCAGAACCGATGATCGTTGGAGTAAACGCGTTTTTAATATGATAAAAGAGAAATTTTAGAATTCAGACAAAAATTTCGAATAATATAGATGTTTTTTAAAAAAGATAAGAAGATATGGATAATAGATATGACATAACCAAAGTTTACTTAAACTGTAGATAATCAAATATTTTTTTTTCTTAAATATGAAAAAGGTGATGCTAAGCCAGGGGTTAATGAGTAGTGGTAGTTTTTTGTAGTTAGTGTACTGAATTCTTTAATTTACATGTATATCCACCTCTTTCTACTTAAATGTTATTATATAGAAAGCTTAGCATTTGTATGAAAAAAAAAATCTAAGGACCTAGATTAATTTTAAATAGAGAAAGTCTTATATCAACCCTCGAAAAAAATCACCTCCTTATATTTTCAAGATAAAAATAAAAAAATATATATATACCTAGTTTAATATTGTATGTAATTTGTACAGATGATATTTAAAAAAAAAATCGATACTAGAATATCTATTTTTAATCTTTAGACCGACTATAAATTAGTAAAAATATAAATAAAGTAAAATATATGTTCATCACATTAAAAGTTAATTTTACTGTGGTTTTTCTTATAATTTAATTTTTTTTAACAAGACTCATTGACTCTACTTAGTAGAATGTATTTTACACTGTGAAATCAGAGCTCTCCCACAGAGTCTCGAATTCAGATTTTAATAATGCCTCGACGAACTTGTCACCATTTTGAAGTTACACATCAGCTTAAACTCGATCAAAATCCGATCAGATTAATTAAAAAACAGTTTTAAATTAAAAAAAAAAACAGCTTATATATAAATTTTAAAACGCCTGAATTATTTTACTGAGCATATTTTCTAAATTACAAACGATAGAAAAAATACACGTGAAGACAAGTACTGTTTCTCTTTTACTATACTTTACTGACGGAGTCGACAATTAATTTGATTTTTTTTTATTATAGGTGCTAAATTTACATATGCTCAAAGGCCAGGCGCGTCTTAAAACGTCTCTGTTTTCGCGACAAATTTTTCTTCTGTATTTTATTAACAATACCTAGTTTCTTCACTTTCTTAATTCAATGAAATTATTAAAAAAAAATCAGCTTCGCCCTGTATCCCACACACAGCACTGTAGGCACTGAACCTAGTGTTATGACTCTTCGGACCCCCACTTTCTGCCGAATTCTCGACACCAGAGCGAAGAAATGGAAATGGGGATCGAACCCACAACTAGTCATTTTTACCTCACCTCATAAAATTGCTGCAGCACGAAGTGTGACCGTAAAACCTGGTTGTAGGATCGATCCCCACTCGAGTAGATGAAATATTTACTTAAATTTATATTTTCATTTCTTCGCTTTGGTGTCGAGGTTAAGCGCGGCGTTGAGTTCTGCCACTCAACACGCAACGCCTCCAGAATTCGGCAGAAAGTGGGGAACGGAGTGTCTTAACATTAGGTTCCCTCTGCCTACCCTGCTGTGTGCGGAATACAGCGTGAAGCTGATTTTCGATTTTTTTTTTATTTTAAGTAAAAGAGATTCTTACTATGAGATGATCATGGCATTTTTTTTGTATTCCTACCTACTTAATACAAAATACATACAATTATAGTCCATGACGAAAAATGTTTTCTCTTTATATACCTAGTTATTATTTCAGAATTATATTTTTTATTTTTTTCCATAGGGAAATATTTTTTCAGATTTTTAATATTGTTGTTTGTTATTTCTATAAATATATGATGTGTTTCTTAAATTTCCGTCTCTCAATGCAATGACTCATTTCCGGATGAAAACGGGAAATAAAATTACTAGCTATGGTCTGGCTAAAATCTGCTTGTTGAATTTGTCTTTTAACATAATTTATTTGAAGAAATAAGAAGTAAGAATATGTTTTTATTAAATAGTATATTTAATTATTTAAGCCATAATTATTTTGATATTAAAATTACGATTTATTTAAAATAATTACACTTTAATATTATTTTATGTTCGTTCGAAACGTAACATGTTAAAGCAATGTATCATTATTGTACAAACTTTTCATATCATTAAAGGTTATCAAAAAGTTTAAGTTATGTAATATCTTCTCATAACAAAAAATATTTAATAGTTAAGAATATACAAAGAACTAAGTAGGTATAAGATAGAATAAGTACTTTCTAGAAAGTGAAAGCAAGTGAAGAATGTCAAATTTCGATCCAGTTATTTTACTTTCATATTTTTTACCCAAGTTATAAAATAAGTAATCGTTATGTAAAATCTATACTAATATAATAAAACGAAAAAGTTTGTTTGTTTAAACTCTCTCTGTATTTACTGGTCCGATTTATTTATTTTTTATTTTGTATGAAAGCTGCATTCCTAAGGAGTGCTATATGTTATTATATACCCTTAGCCTTGAATAACGAAATCACAATAATAATGAACGCCATTCCTTAACGCGCTTTAAGCGCGTGCGCTGCAAAAATAGCTAAACATATGTCAGTACATTGTAAGGCAGAAATATTATATTTCATTAGTTTTAAAAAAAAGTCCGCGACCCGTAAAAGTATGTTTATCTTATAAATAAATCACAATGAGACATTTTCCAACAAAAAATAACTGAAAATTGCAAGGTGTTATTTCACCGTTTTGTATTTGACATGAATATTGAAACTTATAAGCGAAAATTATTGCATCTTCCAGGAAATTTTATGAAGATAAACTTCGGCTTTTATAGCATGTAAATTGGACGTGACTTTTTGAGAAAATGTAAAATTAAAATAATTCAACGTTCTGTTTACGAGCGCAAGCCTAGGCTCAACTCGCGCGGGGGCGCCCTTGTTGCTGATGACGCGGTGTAGTGCTCACACCTTCTCAGAATTATGAAAATAAGTTGTTCCTGATTGAATGTATCAATTTGTTATACCTAGATATGATAAGCGGGCGAAGCCGCGAGTGGGCTGTTAGTACAATCTTAGATAGATAGGTTATTAAACAAATCCATACCTATATTATAAATTCGAAAGTAACTCTGTCTGTCTGTCTNAGAGATACTTTTATGTGGGGTATGCTGCTTATAGATTTTAAGAAATATAATACATAATAATAATAAATTATAGTTGTAGAATTATCATTTGATTTTTTATTGTTGTCGGTCCACGCAGGTATTTCAATAAATCATACTTTGTTTCTATACAGATACTAGATTTTATCAGTCCGAGGAAAATACATTTAATTTAATAATTTTATGAATATTTTATTTTAAATATTTTACGTTTCATTTAATAAAAAAATAACATAAATGTGTTATTTGGGGCCTGAAACGGTTTTGAAATTACAACGTCGAAATAAATACAGTACTGTCGACATTTTTTTTATTTTAGTTTTTAGAAATTTTCTTACTTTATTTTCTTCCCAAGTGTCCAATGCGCTAAAGTTCCGAAAGCCTAACTTCAGGGCGACCACGACTCGTCAACCATACTGTAGGATTATTTTAAGCATTCTACCTTAAAGGATTTGAATACGTAACTTCTGGTATGTAGAGCATTATTTTAGTACATACCTAACTATCGGCGTTTGAAAGCCTGTTCTAAGAAAAATATGAGCAGATAATGTGTTGTATATTATATTAATTATTTACGTTTGGATTTCCCATATGAACATTTTTCCTCATAATTTCGAACAACAAAAAAACTATGGTGGTGAATAAGGAAGGAGAACCGTAATGTCTTAGAATATCAAATTTCCGTATAAAAATATCAAATAAAACAGGATTTGAATCTTTGGATATCAATAAAACACCTTAAATAATTGTGTAAACTTTAATAACTTTGATCACGTACTATAACAAGTAAAAACGAAATATTTGTGTAGTCATAGTAGTAACTTAATTTTTACGTAGAAAAATTATTCAGGTCATAAGAGGAGGTCATACAAGCGGTGACTGTAAATACGATGGTTGTAGGTTCGATTCCCACTCTTAGACATAATGTAATTAATATTTACAATTTCTCGCTCTGGTAACGAGGCAAAGAGCGCTGTTGCAGTGCTGTTGGGTTCCGCCACAAAACACGAAATACCTCCAGGAGTCGGTAAAAAGAGGAAGCAAACTGTCTCAATGAGAAGTGGGAACGGAACGAGTTTCTTAGCTAGTGCTAGACAGGTTGCTCCTGCCTATCCTGCTATGTAAGAAATGAATTTCAGTTTCACTGGATAAAATATGTATTTAAACTATCTATTTGTAATTTTAAATGTGTTTATTATACTTCAATGAATTTATATAACTTAGTAATAATAATTATTTTTTTAAAAGTTTATTCAAGTAAAGTAGTGCTCCTTATCTGTATTTGGGTTTGATAAGCCATATTATATTATTGAAAATTTTGATATTTCTTTTTAATAAATGACTACAAATATAAAAAAAAATCTCATTACACAAATGAATAATTCATGATGTAGTATCTATATAATGTTATTATTGAAATACTAAATTTTATGATGATTAAGAACTTTGAATTCTCATTTAGCATATAATGAACTGATTTGACCTTTGTTTTTTACTTCAAACATATCTAATTACATCTTAAGTAGTAATGAAGTAGTGATGAAGATATTTATAATAAAACACAAAAGTACTTATATCATTTATTGTTCTAACATATCACATTAAACACTTACAAATAAAATCTATTTTATAACATGTATACTTTTTATTTGTTCCCTTATAAATGATAACTTACAATGATTATATAAAGACATCAAAAGCAATTTGGCTAATGAACTAAGTTCATTTATAAATGCCAACATATAGTTGCATTATATTTTATAGAAAATGTTATACTCTGATCATACATAAGTTAATGGTGGTGAGAGATTTTGGCAAGATTTACTGGACAATCAGATCTGTTACATTATCTTTAGTCACAAGCGCAACTAAGCTTCCACTTGCAGGTCTTTCATCTCCTTTTAGCCATTTATCAAATAGTTGGGCAACAAATGACAGGGGTGTCCAAGATCCAAAGTCTGCTTTAGGCATCCACTTTCTATTCATTTCTGTGTCCAGTGTCACTGGTAGTATAGCAACGGCAAGAGAATTTTCTGGTAGACCTGAATCTTTAGCACCAAGAGATTTGGTAAGCTGATGTACTGCAGCCTTCGCTAAACCGTAACCAATCATTCCGGGGGTCCCTTCCAATGCAGCTTTAGCACCTGTCAAAGCAACTAATCCTCCAGAACTTAAATATTTAGATGCCAAAGTTGCAGCAATTGTAGAACTCCACACTGACTGCCTCCACATAAGTTCAGTTTGCTTGCTCAAATCCTTGGCCGCGTTACCACCGGCCCAACCACCGGCCACACAAATTACTGCATTCACTTTTTGACCTTGCAAAGCTTCACCTAGTTCATTAACAACATGTTCTTCTTGTTGAATCCAGGAAGCATCCTTTGGGACTGTAATGTTTACATCTGCGCTCTCATTAGGATTCAGATCAACGCTCGCAACCCAGTAGTTTGCCTTCTTAAAGTGATTTACGCAAGCCGCGCCCAAAGCACCGCGGCCACCGTATACGACAATTCGTCCGCTGGCCATTTTCACGTCTTAGTCGATCCGCGTAACACAAGCAACTAACAAAGTAATAGGTCTGCGCAAGATAAGTGGCAGGCGATATCGTTCGAGTGTAACCAAAGTAACCTCGACACTCACTTTTTATCGTATTGTGGCACAGATGACAACAAAACCGCGATGTAATTATAAGTAAAAAATACATGAACGTGGGAAAATGCTTATTTCAAACTGTTGTTAAAGTTTTCTTTATAAGCTCTCTTATCTTCTTAATATGTAATCTCATCGGTTTATAAAATATAAACGTATTTTAAGTACAACTTTAAAGGTATGACAGTGACATTGACGTATGCACGTCATATTACGTATGAGCTTCACAGATGAGAGCTTCGCAGTTCCCATTCACAGTTAATTCGTAGTTTTACTGTCGAAATAGATAACTTAATGTAACAAGTTGTAATAGATTAATTCTTTAATAAAATAAATAATTCAGTTGAATTCTTTTTTTTTCAGAATTCTAAATTTTATAAGTTCCTTGTTAGTGTATTGCTCTAATGATGTAACCATGTTTTAAATTACAGTTAATTACATATTATTACAGGATATTTTTTTTATTTATTGTTTTATTATTTAAGATGGTGCAGATAACTTTTTGATATGGTTTATTACTAACCCAGATTATCGAGTTAAAGGCAGTCGTGGTGTAAATGCACGAGGTGTGCCTGTAACGCCTGTAATTGTTGTGGGTTAAATCTCCACTCGGGGATGAATTATTATTTATTAATATTTTCATTTTCTTCGCACTGAATCTCGGCGTTGAGTTTCGCCATTCACCACGCAACGCCTCGATAAATACGGCGGAAAATAGGCAAGGGAGTGTTTTAGCACTAGATTCTGTCTGTTTGCTCTGCTATGTGCAGGATACAGCGTGACGCTGATTGACTTAGTTGCACGAGTTGAGCACTTTGTGCTCATTATATTTATTAACTTAATTAATATTTTTAGCTATTATATCATTTACTAAGGTAGAAATTAGGACCAAATCTTTTATTTCAAAAATAGCACTAGGTAAAGCAAATTATTTTATTGAGTATTTTTTACAAAGTGACGTGTATATTTTTTAACATATTTTAAGTATATACAAAATTAACTTACTTACATAAGGTGATATATAAAATAATAAAAAAATACATGCAAACTATATAATAAAAGTAAATAAATTCAAATTATAACAGCATAGTATCAAATGAAATAGAATAAAAAATGGATATAACAACATTTAGCGTTGTGGCTATAAATTTGAACAATAAAGAAATATTATTTAATATTTCTGCAGTATGCTGATGCGGTTGATGATTAATATTAAAAATGAAACCAAGTATGGCGCAGGAAATCGCTGAAAGAACCTAAAATGTTAAAACAAAAAAAAAGCAAATAAATAAAATATAAGAAAAATACGCTGTGTTACTATTATTACATTACCTACAACGTGTAAATTTTTATTTTGCGTATTAAATATTCAATTTTATATCTAAAATTATGAAAAATACTGACAATAATTAAATGCACACTTATAATAAGCAAATTAATACAAGAGATTAAGTTTTCCATCTCTCTAATAAAGACATTGTAGTATTACTGAAAAAATCTCGATGAGACAATGCGGGATCAAAGCCAAATGTCATTTTTATAACGTCACAAAACACTACACAAGTCATCATACCCACTGAAGTATGATACAACCAATCTGCAATTCTCTTCTGTTTATTACTATTTTCTCCGTCCAAAGCTGATATCACTAAGGCCAAAATACCCGCAATTGCCTGAATTGATAAAATATTCCGTCATTCAATACGATTTATCATTTTCTATTTTTAATTATAGTTACTACCTAATTCAACTTTGTTTTGATTTTATTATTTTAATTTGAAGTAACATTGGCTTTCCTTAAATATTCACCATTGATATATTTCAATCTATCAAGTATTAATGGATTATTAGAATACTCTATACCAAAAGCGGATATAACGATATTTATCACAGAAATGACGAATATAAATATAACTATTATATCATTAAGTACAACAGCAGAAGGCTGGTCGTTGTCGTCGTTCAGGTCCAAACCTCCGATTACCACAAACAATAGTCCAACTAGCAGCTAAAACAATATTGTTTACATTGAAAAAAATCAGCTTCACGCTGTATCCCGCACACAGCAGGGTAGACAGAGGGAACCTAGTGTTAAGACACTCCGTTCTCCACTTTCTGCCGAATTCTGGAGGCATTGCGTGTTGAGTGGCAGAACTCAACGCCGCGCTTGTCCTCGACACCAGAGCGAAGAAATGGAAATATAAATATAAGTAAATATTTCATCTCCTCGAGTGGGAATCGAACCCACAACCAGTCGGTTTTACAGTCACACCTCGTGCCGCTGCGCCACTACTGGCCTCATCTATCTTATCTATTTCTAATAATTAAAAACATTTAAATTTCTAAATAACACACGAATAACCTAAATAACTATAATAAATTCAATCGTAATCAAGTTCTAGATATCTTGCAAGTGATGAATCGAAAGCAGAAACAAGTATGTTTAATACAGTAACAATAAAGGCTACGGCTGTAGTGGAATAGTTAATGTTAAGAGCCGACGTCCGATGTTGCGGGTCATGGAAACGGCAGTCGCGTAGCAAATTTAATGATAGTAGCACGAATCCCATCGCCACCTAAAATACTTTTGGTTTAGATGTATATGATGCCTTTTATAGAAACTAAGACTATCGATTTTAAATAGTTATTTGTCTTTTTTTAAATATTTATATATTAATAATATTAAAAAAAAAGTTTCATATTTATCTAAATATCGGGTAATCAGTAAGTTAGATTAGAGGTAGATTTCCAAAGCCGGCATAAATAACATTTTAATATTTAATTTATAAACTTGCCTTGCCACAGAGTATTAAAATTTCGCTGCAATGTTTTTATGTTATCTACTCAATACTCATAAAAAAATATAGTTTTAAATATTCTTTAATACTATTTGTAGTACTTTTGATTCAAAATGTATATTTTTTAGTTTCTCGTTATATTATTAATTATTTATCAATCAATTTCTGCAACTGTCGTGTGCGGGTTTTGGGTTCGATTCCCATTCAAGGAATTGAATATTTAATATTTTCATTTTCTTCACTCTGGTACACTCAATACGCAATGCTTCCAGAATTCAGCGGAAACGGAAAGTGTTGGGAACAGAAATGTCGTTATACTAGGTTCCATCTGCCTACCCTGCTACGCGCGGAATACGGGCTAAATCTAAAATTAACATTAGCGCAATTAATCTTTGTGAAATGGTTGTTAAAATGATGTGTTATTTATATTACTCTTTAACGGTTAAACTCAACATTAGTAAATAATAATTACCTGTAATACAATAGAGATTGATATGAGTACCACAAGTAACATGTAAAACTCGTGTTTCGGTCCAACTTGAAGAACATATTTTAATTGGGATGCATTAGATGTAAGTAAAGCAATGTCGAGCATTCCCTGAGCGACGGTTTTCTTCGTGGCATAGCGGTTGGCGTCGAGACCTTTCACCTGAAATAAGAAATGTAATACAAAATCATTTTTGATAAATGTTTCTTTACTACAGAATACATAAATGTTTCTTTCTGACTACAACGAAATAAGTTACGATATTAACGAAACGGGTAACTTTGTATAAAAGAGTATAAGACGTAGGGTAGTTTTGTTTTTAATTAATTATGAAGTTTTACCTAAGAGTCACTCCAACATTTGTTGGAGTTGCTCTTACTTAAGGAATAAGAACTTAAGACTACAGAGTGCATCCATATACAAAAAATATTAGGGAATGTTTAATTTAAACGTTTACACACTAAGCACAGCTGCTTTTAATAAAAAAATACCCAACATTGATTGAAGACAGCAATGACTAAGCTGATATGATATGTAGATATAATTATACTGTGAAAAATACATAAATTTTCATTACAGTTAAAAACTACAGTAACTTATCTTACAACTTTGTTCAGTGCTACACTAATTTCGCATAAAAAAAGATTATATTATACTTTAAGTAAAACACCCTAAAATAATGCAATATAAAAAACTTTACTGATTCACAAACTTCTGTCGATGCATCTTCATTGTGAAAATCGCTGATGCTGACATCTTTGCCATCGGTTTGATCCCCACTGTTTCCCGACTTATTATCCTCCATCACGACTACACTTATTGTAATTATATATGAATTTATGAACTACAAAATCGCATCAAATTTGAACAACGTTCAATTTTGCAATATAACGTCTGATCACTAACTAAAATAAACTAAATACTAATTTAAAGTAGAATAGAAAATTTACAATCTCGAAGGAAATCATTTGGTTTCCTTTCAACAAGGCCAATACGATCCGGAAATAAAACATTACTTAATTCAAGAATAAGTTTCCATTTGTCCTGAATATGAATTAAGTATTCTTCCTGACCGCTTTACATAATTTACAGACACTACTCATTCGATTAAAAAAACACCTAACCAAGAAAAAAACTATATTAATAAATAGGCATTAGAATGTATTGAGACCAATCATGGCGCAGAAGCACAAGTGTGTGACTGTAAACGTGGCCGGTTGTGGGTTCGATTTCCACTCGAGCAAAATAAATAAATAATTTATTAATTTCTTCGCTCAGTTGTTGACACGGAGCGCGGCGTTGAGTTTCACCACTCAACACTCAATGCCTTCAGAGTTCGGCGGAAAGCGGAAGCGGATGTCTTAGCACTAAGCTACCTAATTATGAAGCTGTAAAAAAATGTTGGAGATAAATAATTTTATGGAGAAAATATACATTATTAAAATGTATATTACTCTTTTATTTATTCAAATAGTTATCTAAAATTAGTATGGTATTCGTCTAATTCTTTAACAAAACCTTATCTACTAATTATTAAAAATTTCTTCAGTTACAGTTATTTTTTTTATTTAAAGCCTTTTTAAAATTAAAAGACAAATAATTGACAATATAATATAAATATTTTATATTTTTAAAGTGATATTTCACAATTAGGAGAGAATTAAATAGGTACATGTTTAGAAAACGTATAAAATTTTGTACAGTATTAAAAAATATTATATAATAATACAATGCATTCTCATTTGCCAAATTTTTATTCTAAGCAAAAGAGATGTAGCGTACATAACTTTCTTACAGAGATGGTAAGAGATTTGGTACGTCACTTGGTATGGATAAAATATAAACCAACTATGGAAAAATGACTCATTAGCAGCCAGTGCAGTTTTCCTACGCTTATCCTGCTAGACCCTTTAAGTCCTCATTTAAATTGAACTATAAAACAAGCGTTTTATAAAATACTTCTGAGAAGTTTTTGTAAATACTGCAAAAGGTATATTTTCGAAGAATTGTTCACCAAAAGTACTACATGTTAGTTTTGTGATAAGATATATTTTCACTTAAACTTTGATTCGACTCCAACCCCGATTTCAAAATAGAAGTCATGGGCAGTTTCTTGCACGTTTATTAATTCTAGACCATTTTTTACAAAACTGCATAAACACACAAATAGGCAGCCAATAGTCATTGTCACTTATTATTATATACAAAAATCTGCGAGCATTTGTTTATATAACGGTAATTAAAGTAGAATTAACATTGTGTGTGCAAGATAAAACAAAAGGAAATTCAAAATATCGTACATGACAAAACAGTCGTAAGTTTTATAATCCAAAAAACCAGACAAGCGCGAGTTGGGCTCGTCCATCGAGGGTTCCGTACAGAAATTGGAGGTCTCGAACTTTTTCTGAAATTCAAGCTTAACTTAGCCAGAACCCTTTCATCTGATACCTCATTTGAACTAGCGGCTTTAATACTAAGCTTTGTTTTTATAATTAAGTTTTAATTTTTAGAATTTAACAACAAACAAAAACAAATCTATAGTTTTCAATTTTTTTCCTGAACTAGTATCACCAGTAGATGCTAGTTGCCAAATTTCATAATTGTAGTACTCTATGAATTTTGATTCCTTTTATAGTGTCGAAATACTCGTATTTTGCAATGTAAACTGCCACATCTTTTTTTAAGTAGGTGTAGAAATATATTTTTTTTAGGAAACCAAGGGGCCGTAGATCTAAGTACATAGATTGAATTTTATCTCCATATACCAAGCGTTGCTGTTGCAACAGACGGACTAAAAAGTGATCTTATAAGTGTTTCTTTTTTCCTTAAAAGGTACAGAACCCAAAAATATATTGCTCTTTAATTATGAATATTTTTAATCATTGTAATGAGCGAAGAGGGCGAGAATTGGCATAAATTTAGTAAAGGCTGCCCCCTTAGTAATATAATAAAAATTATGAAATAAACCTATATTTTTTCTCAATTCTACCAGCACCGAAAAATCCAAAACATACTTAGATAAGGTAAATGACCCAAAGTTAGTGCTAGTACGTTGTTTCGTTAGTTCTGGTTCTGGCAAAAAAATAAGCAATTTAAGTATTATTTGTGAAAACTAATTTTAGTAAAAAATCTATCTAAAAAATTAAATAATTATTTTAATTCCAAAATTGAGCATATAGCGACATTTGAAACGCAGAGTTGTCAACAAACTGCAGTGTAACATGTTGTTACCACTGTTAGACCAGCGTAAGAATTTCTTAAGGTTGTAAAAAGACAAAGGTAAATTATTCACATAAAATTTTGTATATATGTTTTTTTGTATTCTATAAAAAACATTTAATTGAAAAAAAATTGATATAAGCATAAAATTCTTTTAAAATTGCAATAAATCGATTCACGGAATTGCAGTCATATAATTTATAACGTGCTACTACCGAATTAGGGAACTTCTAGATATTTTAAATGAATTTATATTTATATAATAATTGAGATAATATAAATTTAAAGCCTAAAAACACTTAATGTATTTATTAAGGGTTCTCGTGATCGAATTCGGTATATATTTTGTTCACCTAAAATCGTATATTACTAGTTTAAAGCTAACCTGAATTGATAATTTTAAGCTAAATTTGTATAGGTACCAATGCAACTTTTTTTTAATCAAATTTTATTGTATTTTTCGGATAGACATAGTAGTTAATGATTACTTTACGTAATTTGAAAGATACTGAACAAACAGAAGTGCAGAAGTTACCACAATCAGTAACACGAAACAAGATAATCTACATTTCATTATTTTCTCCAAGTTCGCGACAAATAAATCTACGTAAAACCAACACTTTCACTCCTCTATGTTTATTAATATTGGTTATCTTAGTCTTGTTATAAATCTTAGTAAAGATCGTTTTATTTTTTCAACAATACATATACTAACTACAAAATGCCATACAAAAACTATGGTAGCGAAAATAAAAGCTATAAGCCAAATAGTTCAATATTTAAAATTTTTTTTGGACTTCAAACTTAAAATTTATAATAATAATTTTACTTTTATTAGTCTTATTGCTTGGTAAGGTTTTACGTTTCTTGAATTAATTATTCTTTAAATTTTTATTAAAATACGAAACAGAAGCCACAAGTACACGAACTTAGAAGCGGAACTAATTTTTATCACGAATTAGGGTTCATAATTCAAATTCAAAATATTCTTTATTCAAATAAACTTTTATAACCACTTTTGAATCGTCGAATGAACATATAAACAAAAAAAAGCTACCACCGGTTCGGAAGGCAGTTCTGCTGAGAAGAGCCGGCAACAAACTCAACAGTTGCTCTTTTCAAAGTCAATAGTATTATTACATTATCTGGCAGCTATCCTGCATCACATTCAATAGACATTAACTCCATACATGTTTATCTTCTAAATATTCTTGAACAGTGTAATAAGCTTTACTTGTTAGTATTTTTTTTAAAGCTACTTTAAATTGTGGTAGTGGCAAACTTAGAATACACTGCGGAAGTTTATTATATACACGTATACTCAGACCCATAAAAGATTTATTAACTTTTTGGAGGCGAAAACGTGGCGTAACAAGTTTATCTTTATTTCTCGTTCCTATCGTATGTATATCTCTATTTTTACTATGACACTGTACATTTTGCCGGACAAACAGAATATTATAATATACAAATTGTGAAGCAACTGTAATAATACCTGCATCTTTAAAAACATCTCGCAGAGAATCTCGAGCTCTTAGGTTATAAATATATCTCACGGCTCTTTTTTGGAGAATAACAATACAAGAGGTCCACAAATAAATTAATATAAAAACTAAACTTAAGTCAAACTACATAACTCCTATATAAAATTACTAACAAATTATCCACATTGAGGACACTAAAATTTGCAAGCATATAACGTTTAATAATATATTTAAAATTGTTTAAAGTTATAAGAGCCTTAAGATACCGAAGCAGGGGACACTTACCTTATATAAAAAAATTATATACACTTATTACTTACCCCAGCTAACCCATTCCGTAATCCTGTAGGGAATATAGACGCCATTTTAATAGTTTCAAATTAAAAAATAAAATAACTTTAAACTTAAAGAATAATTAACTTTTAAACTTTGATAGTCAACATTAATAAATTTAGGTTTTTCTGAACAATCGACAGTATATTAATTTATGAATATACCATTGTTTCTTATTGGAAATGGAAATAAAATGTGTCTTACTATCATTCGTCACAAAGAGAAATGATAAAATCGATGCCGTTACTAGACAACGACAATAAACATAACAGAAATAAAAGATATGCACATACTTAACTTATATATTGTGTTTTTAATAAATATTCTTTTCTCTAAAGTCGGCCTAATTTTCGAGACATGTTGAGTGGTGGAAACCGACACCGCGCTTTTTGTCATATTACCAGAGCAAAGAAATGGAAAAAAGTCATTCTTCCGAAAAAAAATTGAAGTCTAAATTATGCCCATAAGCAAAAGTCTCATGCTTTTTTTAAAGGATTTAGCTATACGAGAAACAAATTAAATTGTGTATAATATTATATAACAGTTTTCATTTCATAATTAATTTTACTATCTACTTCAAATGACTTTTTGCATAAAGGCCGCACTGATGCTTATTTATCTTACTCACTCTAAAGAGGCACTATAAAGAGTGACAGTACACTCTTTATAAATATAAAGAATGACAGTAGTAGGGGAGGCGACGATGCTAAATCGCGATTTACTCCATCGTCATAGAGACCTATTGGGTTGCGAAGCTTAGATGATAAAAAAAGGTCATATAATATATTTATTTTGATTGGTTAGGAGCGGCTACAGATTTTTAAAATATATTCGAGCGTGTCAGATATTGATAACATATATGTACTACGTATTCTTAAAAATGTAAGTATATTAATCTGACTGTTTCCATGTTGAGAGTGATCGTACGTCAGGGTTAAAAATGAAGAAAAAGAATGATCGAGCGCGTCAGATTTTATAAACCTGAAAAAAAGCTCTTATATAATAATCTGCCGATTGGATGTGACGCAAGCTCGCTGCCATTGTTAGAATGTGTAAAAACAATTTCCTCATTTTGAAATACTCAGGCGCCTCAGCTTAAGATATAAATATGGTCATCTTCATTTCCTAGACGTGCTATTTCATAATCTGACGATTACCTGAATGAACTTGCTTAATATTTATGTTTTTTTTAAATCATCGAAATCAATTGAAAAGCTCAAGCAATAGCATGTAAATTAAAATAGTGTATGTTTGAAGTAGAATACTTGTATTTATAAGAAAATCGTTATATTTTTTTTCTACTTGTTTTTTTAAGTTCATTGATGAGTGAGAGAGTAATAGATAGAGAAAGAGTGAGAGAGGAATAGAAACACGGAGAGAGGAATATAGGCGATCAATTTTGAAATTAATCGATCAATTTTTATTACTTCGGCTTGTGGAATTCGTCAGATTATATATTTTTCGTTATATCAAAATAATAACAAAATAAGGCACGCACGAGAATGTCGAGATAATATTTTTTTTTGAAAATTTTATAGCCATCCCCTTTTTTACGTCACTCTCAAATTATTAGATTAGTGGAATATATGTGGTTTAAGATGTAACTAATTCACTCTATCTTAATCTGACGCGCTTCAGAATTTCAGAGGATAAATTTTTAGAGTTCCGTATGTTTTTTTTAAAAAAAGAACCTTTAAAAGATCCTTTATCTCAGGAACGCTTGGAAATATCGAGTTGAAATTCAAATTATATACTCAGATCTACGGCTCCATGAATCCTGATAAAAATATATATTTCTATATTTACTTAGAAAAAAGATAGGGCCTTTTATATCGCAAAAACGCGTATTTCGACACTATAAACGGAATCAAAATAAATAAGCTACTTCCAGTTAACTGACACAACTCGGTGGAAAGTGGGAAACGGAGTGTCCTAACATTTAGGTACCCTCTGTCTTTCCTGCTGTATGGGGGATACAGCGTAAAATAAAAAAAAACTTGCTTAACTAACTTTTATAAAAAAAATAAACCCACAGGATATAACGATAACAACATTGCAATTTTACATGATAGGAAATCGTTATACGTACAAAATTAAACCGATCATATATTTTTATTTCCAAAAAGACAGGCTGCATATTATCAGCATACTCTCTGTTATACAAAATGTGTTTCGACGTCGCGGCCGATTCTTTTGTAAGAATTCAACGCCGTAGATGGCTCCGCAGATTTGATTTTTTTTCTAACTTTTGATTGTTTACTTCCTAAGTGAACAACGCAAAAGTACAGAAAACATAACTACAGGGCGGCCACTCTTGTTGACCTGTATACGGGATGATTATAAGTTCGATTTCCACTCAAAGCAGTACTCGATATATCCAATGCACTACGATGTGGTCATAAATATAATTTCCAAGCTTACTAAAGTTGTAAAACAACATTCAACTCAGTTTGTTTAACACTTCGTGTAATATTAAATACCAAATACCTATGTATATTTTTATTGAAAATAAAGAAATGAAATACAAAATTATATTTTACGTACACCTTCGTTTTTAAACAATCAACTAAACCCTAACAACAATTTAAAAAGTAAAAATATCAATAACCTACTTAAATATAATAAAAAATTACGTATATATACATATATATATATATATATATATATATATATATATATATATATATATNCTGCGAACTATAATTTTAACATGTTTAATCATTTACGTATTATATATAATTTTTGTTCACAAAGACTCGTCTCATTTGTTTATTTTATGATTATTAGTCTCCTGTTGGTTGAGAATATCCCGTTATGATGAATTCAAAATCTTTAATGCATGCTATTCATTGTGTAGACTTATTTAAATACTATTAGTAGAAATAAATAAAATAAATCAGTTTCACGTTGTATCCCGCACACAGCAGGGTAGGCAGAGGTAATCTAGTGTAAAGACACTCCGTTCCCCACTTTCCGCCGAGTTCTGGAAGCATTGTGTGATGAGTGGCGGAACTCTACGCCGCGCTTTGCCTCTACACCAGAGCGAAGAAATAAAAATAAATATTTAATTTTCTCGAGTGGGGATCGAATCCACAACTAGTCGACTTTACAGTTACACTTTGTGCCCCTGCGCCACGACTAGCCTCCTATTAGGACTATTAGTAGAAATTTGAAATAAAGAGAAATTTAAGTAAAATGTGGCTTTAGAGGTAAATATACGAAACTTTTATGTAAACTTTTATACAAGAAAAGATTGCAACGAGGTACTTTTTCACCGGAGGTTTTTAATGTGAACCGTTTCTTTATTATTAGTACTGGCTTTTCATTAAAGATTGAGCACATTTAAAATTAAATTGTACAGGCAATATAAAAAAAGATTTACTTACATATATCACATTGAAGTCTTAAAAGCAAATGGTCTAAGCCTAACTCTTCAAACAATTTTTGCACGAAGTAATATAAAAAGATACAAAAGATATAATTCTATCCATCAATTTAAACTGTAAAATAATTTAAATAGAACCTAATATAAGATCACTGAATGTATAACACAAAATATTTAATATATTTAAAACAATGCAATAATACATCGCGTGCAAATTTATTCATTTGAATGTTTAATGTGCAACAAATTCGAAACTTTCAAACGCGCGATTTTAATTCATATAAAAGTTTTTATTTAAAATTACTATAGTAATTAAAGGAAGTGCATTAATATCTAGATATTATTTAATATTTTTAAAGACTAACTGCTCTTAAAAAAGCAAGATAATATTTTTTTTTATTCATAAAATGAAACGTCTAACTTCTTCCCGCCCTCTCCGCGTCGTTGATGTTGTGTTACAAGTGACTGTCAAACAAAAATATATCCATATTTTTAATCGTGTAATTTGTACAGTGATAATTAAAATAATAATGTTTTGGCTTTTAGAGTATATTTATTGTTACATGTATTTACAAAATAATTTATTGAATCATTTATTTTGAGTGGAAAAAGTGTTTATCGTGGGAAGGAGCAAATTGTGAGTGATTGTTTTGTTTTGTGATTTCCAAGAAAGGAGCTTAAATCAACCAGATGTTGCCTTCTATGCCTATTTTATTTACGAGAGAGAGTCAAGATGCATTTGGAAACAAAATACAACCCAGTACAAGTTTTTTTAACCAAATTAATCAAAATCAATCTATCATCCAAACCACGGTGAGTCAGACTCGAGTTTCTCGATTTATATAACTTTCTTAAAGTAAAACTTATGTTAAAAATAAATTTCTTTAACATTATAGTTGTTAATACATTTCTCATTAACTTTTCTGACGTCTAAATGAGCTGTAATTTAGAATTCTTGCGAAATAAACAGCCATCATTAACTTACGTTCGAGTGGTAACGTCTGCCATTTTATTTTTTGATAAAAATATTAAAATACATACAATTTATTTTAGACTCTTGAATCAAAGGTAGCAGATAAATGCAATAATGAAATAACGATTGAGGTTACTAAAAATAATATTGGTAAAGAAAAGAAAGAGAAATCAACAAAACCCAAAACACATGAAGATCCTTTGGAAACAGGTAAACAGTAGTTTCAGTTCAAGTAATATTTTTAAAATTATATTAATTTAGTAAACTATTATGACAAGTGCATAAAGTATCTACAATTGTTCTGTTTATCAAAGAAATGATTGAGTTGTTTATTTATTTTGATTATAATGTTGTTTACAAATTTTAAGCCAAACAAGTGCAGCTCAGCTAGGTTTGACTACCAAATATGATATATGGCTTTTTTTTATTTAAAGTATTTTCTTCCTATTTCTGAATATATTTAATACAAATATTGTTTTATTATTCTAATTTATAATAATATATAAACCTTACTTTCAGCTTTAGTTAGATCATATTATACAAAGATACAATCAAGATTTGCCTCGCACTCCACATTACCAACCAACAAATTTGTTCAATTTAGAGAAATTCTAAAGACATTTGACCCATCAAAGGAGAGCCCAGTAGATTTATATAAGAAAATAGAGCAGCTATTTAGTGAACACAAAGATATTGTAGAAGAGTTCATGTTGTTTTTGAAGCCGGGCCAAGCGGCTGAAGCTGGGAGGTTTATGGACCATTTCATGTTGACACAGATGACAGGGTTTATTGCACTTTTACATGTAAGTATGATAATTATTATTTTCTTCATATGTAATATTAAAATTGAATTATAGAAATATTTAAAAATGGAATAAATTTACTATTAGAATGTTTCAATGGAACATTCTATGGTACTTCGGAGGGTGTGAGTAATATTATTTTAATTATTGAAAGTGGCTATGAAGATATACTTTAAATTTATTTTTATGGACACCAAATTTAGTGCAGTAAAAAGCCCATTATTTGCTGTGGTTACAGACAATAAATTTTATAATTTCTTACTGTGCTTTCCATCATACAATTGCAAAAGCGAAGTTTATTAATAAAATATTTTAGAACTTCTATCTCATACTATTAACATTTTTTATTCTTTTTTATTATGATTATTATTATTTTCTTATCTTTGAATCTTTAGGAATTTATTATAAATACAAAGTCTATAATGTGTGTAATGTATTTTGTGTTATTGCCAAATTATTTAGGTCAAACAAGAAAAAAGTTAATCAAATATTGTAACAAGAAAATAATGTGTAAATAATGAAAACAAAAGGTTTTTAGGTAGACTACCAGTATTTAATTTTATACTAAATTATATTTTTAAATAATTAAATTCTTGGTAAAAATACTGCTTACACTTGTAGGTTAAACAATAGTACGTTTTATTGAAACATCTGGTAGGAAGATTTTAATCCAAATTTATGGTAACTGTTTAACTAAAAAAGAAAGCATCTTTATTCATATTCCTGCATAACAAGATAGACAGAGAGAATTTAGTGTCAAGATGCTGTTTGCTGCTTTCACCTTGAATTCAAGACAATGTGTGTTGAGTGGCAGAACAAAAACTGCATTTTTTCTTTTGCCAGAATAAAGGACTAAATTATTCCTCTGAACGGAAATTGAATCCACAATTATTGCATTGACGTTTGAAAACTGCACCACTATTGAAACCTTAAAAAAGAATAGCTTGTCATTTCAGTTTCAATAACAAAAATAAGAATTCCAACTTAAAAAAATTAAATATTTTATTTATTTAATTATGTCTTAAGCTACAAATAGATTAGATTAGACATTTTTTGTATATTTTTCATGTATCTATTTAAACTTTCCGCAATCTTTAAAATAAGTGACAAATTAACCAAGATTTCTGGTAGATCAAACTTAAAAAAAATTTATAAGGACAAGTAATTAGTGTCATTGTCACGAACTTGGTGTCAAAAGTGGTCTCTATTTTACTAATTCTTTTACATGCTATGGTTAAAATATTTCGATTTTTGGCAAATAAATGATTAATAACTTTTTCTTTTAATAATTCTCTGGAATTAAGGCAACATTTCTTTCACAAACATAAAACTTGTCTATTGAACGGGAAATATATATTATGGAATTTGTAAATTTGATACCATATTCCAAATTTTTCAACAAGTTCCTAATGTCCAGTCAATACTAATTGTTAAGATAACTTTAAACTGCTTAGTTAAAAAAAATTTTAGCTTAGCATCTGAAAATTACCTTAGATCTAAGGTGTTTTCAATTGTTTAGGACCAGATCATTAGGATCATCTAGAGTTACAAAATGTATCTTATATTCTCTCCTCTTATTGGGTATGGTTGCTTTATGAATTTCATATTTTAATTCCACTATCCATCTCCATTAACCATCAATTCAATATACGTGGGGACCAGTCTTGGCGCAGGGGCACAAGCATGGGATGCATGCACTCAAGGAAGTGAAATATTTAATATTTTCATTTTCTCACTCTGATAACGATGCAAATCGCGGTGTTAAGTTCCGCCATTCAACACGCAATGCCTTCAGAATGGGGCGAAATATTGGGAAACAAAAATGTCTTATTGGGGACGGAGAGTCTCAACACTAGGTTCCCAGGTTTTCTCTGCCTAACCTGCTATGAGCGGGTTACAGCGAGAAACTAAAGAAACTACTATAACATTAAATTGGTGGCATTAGTTATTGTATTATTTATTTGGATTTGGCACTGAAATTATAAGTTAGTATTTTGATTAATTAATGATTAACGTATAGTATAAAAGTAGAAAGACGAAAAAAAAATTAGATACCGTCTTGGCTCCCTTCAAATTTTGAATCCTCCATCTTACGTTCATTTTATCCCTCTTGAGATATTTTGTCATACTCTGTTTATTTTGGGCTTTTTTTATACCGTTTTGTATTTACTGTCAAACTATCGTAAACTTTTGAATATTAAAATGTATAATGAATGATGACGAGACTGTAGCGCGACGGTTTTGGGTTCGAACCCTACTCGAGGGAATTAATTATTATTAACTAGAGGGCGCGCGCGGCTTCGCCCGCTTATTAGGAGTGAATTCTAAAAAAACCACGAAATACGTGTTCAATAAAATATTTTTAACAGTCTGAATTTAAATTTTTATAAAAATCGGTGGCAATTTAAAGATTTTTCCATATAAACTTTCAACCCCTTATTTGAACCCTTAGGGGGTGAATTCTTAAAAACCATGAAACACGTGTTCAATGAAATATTTTTAAGAGTCTGAATTTCAAATTTTATAAAAATCGGTACAGATTAAAATTTTTTTCCATACAAACTTTCAACCCCTATTTCATCCCTTTAGGGTTAAAATTTTTCAAATTCCCTTCTTAGTGGATGTCCAGAATATGAAAATAAACATCTGCCCAAATTTCACGTTTCTACCATCAGCGGTTACGGTTCTGAGTGCGTCTTACCTCAGTCAGTCAGCACAAGTCCTTTTATATATATAGATTAATATTTTCATTTCTTCGCCCTAGTACCAACGCAAGAAGTTGAGTTCCGCCACTCACCCCACCTGGAAAAATTTGGAAAGTAGGGTACGGAACAGTATCTTAACACTAGGATCCATCTGCCTACCCTGTTATGTGCGGGATACAGTGTGAACATAATGAATACATTTTTGTATTATTCTTTTTCTTTGTCGTCGCCGTAGTATGTAGATAGTTAAAGATTGATAGTGTGCTTCATAAAGGGCCCTGACTTGGTCGATCTATCGTATTGCTGATCTTTGGCGTGACCTGCGGCTGTACACTTTCCTCTAAGCCACAAGGCGTTGTCGTTGAAACAATGTGCTATTAGAAATGAATGTATGATGTAGAAAAGGCACTTTTTAAAGTCGTATACTTGAAAGACTCTTTAGTTCTGACCATGACATCCTAAGTATTGTTCTCCAGCACCACATTACTCTTTTTTTACTTTCTCCGCTTTTCGCAAGCGTAGAGAAGTATGGAGAGCATACTTAACGCCTGTTAGTCCATGTGTTCTCACTAGTCCAATTTTGTAACAAAAGCTGTAAAAGATGCGTAGGCGTACCTACTGAGTCCTACGACCTTTCCCCATTTGACCACTCGAATAGGACTAGTCTCGTTGAGATTGCGAGCTTAAAATTAACATGCTGTAATTGATTAAAACTATTAATGTTATTTTATGAGCTTCGCTTGTCCATATCTATGTAAGAATTTCCTATTTTGGCTCACGTTTTTCCGTCCGACTAAGGATAACGAGAAAATTCTTTTTTTTTGTCTTGTAGTGATCCTTTACGGGATGGATCCAGTAATAAAATATGACAGTTATGTCATTAATAGAAAACTTAATCATAATCAGAAAAACTTTATTTAAAATTACCGCCCTTTCGCACCACTACAGATATTTATTTAAGTGAATTTTATAAAAACCTATTACCTACCAATTATTTTAGTATGGTTATCTATATTGTACACTAAATAAATCGTAATTGAAGTCTTTTGGTAATTTATTGATATTTAAAAAAAACCGAACAAGGGCGAATCGGGCTCGTCCACCGATGGTTCCGTAAAGTCTTCAGCTTTTTCTGAAATTCAGGCTTAGCTTGGCCAGAGCCCTTTCATTTGATACCTCACTTGAACTAGCGGTTTTAATACCAAATTTTGCCCCCTTTTCAAGCTTATTTCTTTTTAATATTTGACCACAAATGTATAGTTTTCTGATTTTTTCCTGAACTAAATGCTAACTGTTAAATTTCATAATTCTGGGTTAACTGGACGTACCCTATTAATTTTAATTTCGTTTATAGTGTCGAAGTAAACGTTTTTTTTCGATTTAAGGCTATTAATTTTTAGGTAGTGTAAAGTATATATATACAGGTAGAATATGCTTAAGTATATGCCAAATTTCATAATTCTCGGATTTTGATTCCTTTGGCAGTGTCGAAATACGCGTTTTTTGCGATGTAAACGGCCGTATTTTTTTAAGTTAATATAGAAAAATGTTTTGTGTGCTTAGAACTGAGTATATGGTTTAAATTTCAACTAGATATCTCCAAGCGTTCCTGAGATAAAGGGTCTTGACAGACAGACAGACAGACGTACAACAAAGTGATCTCATAAGGGTTCCTGTTTTCCTTAAAAAGTACGGAAACCTAAAAAACCTATTTAGTTTTTCAAATCTATTTAGGTAGGCGATAAGTTGGAGCACAGGGCAAACGTAATTTTTCCCTCGTAAATTAAACGACCCCGCGAGAATTTCTGTATACAAAATAGCCTCTATATTGCTCCACAATCCTTTTTAACTTTCAATGTTATGTATGTAATGTTCCATAACAGTTCAGATGGTCCGGACAAACAGAAAAACAGACAGACAAAAATTTTAGTATTGTTTACTTCTGTTTTGGTAACGTGTAAATAAGTATATATGCGCTCGATAAAACGATTTTTTGAGATTACAGACCGACTACTAGTTAATTAATATGTAGTTATAGTTAAAGTAGGTTAAGTTAACAATGAATATATATATATATATATATATATATATATATATATATATATATATATATATATATATATATATATNAATTTCTATTGACATGAGGTTAACTTACATTGTAGAATCCTAAATCTCTAAAATCTCGTGGTTTTTGTCATCATAAAAAATCATGGTATTTTCTATCATTATACATACCATAATTTTACAAACAATGTCAAATAACAAAAAATCGACAAAAATAACTTTCAGCGAGTAATATTTTTGTCGAACAACATATTTTAAATAGATATAACTTTTTTATTTATGAGCTGATTGTAATAAAATACACACTAAATGTTAAGCGAAGCTAGTCAAAATTTAATAGTGAAACTGCATTTAATCGATTAAGCCGTTTTTTTTGATAAGCGTGAACAAACGCCCAGACAAACAAAAAAATTACAAAACCATTGTTTTAGGCGCTATTACACTAAAAAAGGGGTTTTTTTTATATATCTTTCATGTACAGACACCGATCAGTTACGATTTTATTATAAGTATAGATTACAGTCAGTTAACAGATACTATTGTTCAAGACTAGGACTACTTCTTCCATATTTCTGATAGTAAATTAATTCCGAATCGGAAGAACTATTCTTTTTTTAAAGCAATGCAAAGCCCCTGAAACAAAACCTCTGTCCCTTATTGGATAATTAATCAACTTCTTCAAAAAAATGGAAACGCTGCACAATCAAATCATGTACCAGGAATCTAAAATGAGAAAAACAAATGAAGTCATGTCTGGTGAATACAGAGGGCGGGTAAATTTTTTTTAAAAACGATTACCATCTACTTTTTGACTGTGTTTGCAATATGTGGCCGAGTGTTGTTATCATATAATAAAATCACTTTGATTCTCTTCGTACAGCGGTCGTTATTCTGTTAGAAATTGATTTGAAAGTCGACAGCAACGAAAGCCTCATATTAGTCATTCTTTGATTGATTGGATCTGTGAGGTAATTTATTGTGATTGTTCGAAAAAACAGCTCACACTAAATAATATATCCTACCAAATATTCAGAAGAAGCTACGAATTCAACGTCCTTGCTATTATATCATTCCTATCGTTTTAATGCTTCGAAACTAGTAATGGCACAAGAGCCGGATGCAGCCAGACCTTCTTTGTTTAATAAAACTTAAGAAATTAAGAAAACGTATAAAAATTTGAAAGTAACTGTCATAGTAACCACCATCCAAATTTGATCCTGATTACTTACCGGTGTTGAGCGTATCTGCATAGAAACTTTCATGTTTTATATTATAAAATAACTAAGGTCTGGCTGCACCTAGCTCTCTATATATTTTTTATTGAATGATGGATGGATCTGGTCAATAAACGCTGGAGCGTTTTATCATGTAATTCAAAATCATTTTATTCGAAAGATCCAGACAGACTGAGAACCAGTTTGTTTGTTGTATCTGACAATATTATCTCCGTCTCAACAAGAATTCTGTGCTTTTAAACTGTGGATTTTTTTTTAACTAAGCATTGCAACAAAATTCAACACAAAACTCCATAAATCGGACATTTTGGGAGTCAGTAAATAAACGCATGGTTGATACTGCTTCAACTACCATACTCTAAAATGGTACGGTACAAACAGTACTTTCTTATCGAAAAAAGAAGCAGTGAGTTGCTTATGCCGTCTTCGACAAAACAGATAAAGTCTATTCAAGATTCTAATATTATGTAATGACATTAGGGGTCGTAAACCGAGATTTTGATTCGATTGGAATATCGTCAGGTCCCACCGCTTTTCCGTTCTTCATGCGTCGAAGGCAATTACGAGTTTCTTCAAGGGTTATTCGGGCAATCAATCCGAGGTTAGGCGGTGAGTCGTGAGAAAGACTACACGGGTGCTAAGTGTTAAATAGTTCTTGAAAGTAGCTTCTCCATCATTTTTTCACAGAGACATGACTATAGAGCAGCGTGCACTGGGTATATCTGACGCAAGGATATTTTGTGATAGCTTACATCGCTTTATCCCGGGTACGTGCCAGTTAGTATATGAGCTTTTGCCCCTCCACAGTTTCAAGTATATCATATACTGGTGATGAACTCTCGCTGCGGGTGCTGGCTGCAGCTCTTCAGAATAGCATGTCTTCAGGACAGTTTTATTATCGCCAATCCTTAAATGCAGTCTTTTCATGAATCACCTGCAACTTGTTATTTCACCACCATGTGTCTCTATCCATGTCACGTCCTCCCTTAGAAACGTCAAAAAACTCGCATGCCCGCTGAAATGATTGCCGACTGAGCTCGATCCTAAGCATCCTGAGCAGTCTCAGTGCTAGTCGACACATTTTGACTTTTCACCTCTGCCAGGAAGCCACTGCTTCTGCCTCTGCTTCTCCAAAAACCGCATTGTTTACATATTTATTATTTATTATTATTAAAATTTAAAAATACGCCAGCCGTGGCGCAGGGGCACAGTGTGACTGTAAAATAGATTGGTTGTGGGTTCGATCCCTACTCGACTCGACGGAAAGTGGTGAACGGAGTATCTTAACTAGACATGGACGTTATATAACGTTTCAGAAACTGCTTTCGAGTCGAATAATCGCATAACTAGTTTCGGGGACAAACATAACGATTATTTCACATACGTAGTTTCATGATTGTCAAGAGCAGTTGCAGCACAACTGTAACTGATTTTATTAAATCAAAAATCAAATCAAATCAAATCAGCTTCACGCTGTATCCCGCACACAGCAGGGTAGGCAGAGGGAACTTAGTGTTAAGACACTCCGTTCCCCACTTTCTGCCGAATTCTGGAGGGATTGCGTGTTGAGGGGCAGAACTCAACGCCGCGCTTAACCTCGACACCAGAGCGAAGAAATGGAAATATAAATTTAAGTAAATATTTCNACGCTGCACAATCAAATCATGTACCAGGAATCTAAAATGGGGAAAACAAATGAAGTCATGTCTGGTGAATACAGAGGGCGGGTAAATTTTTTTTAAAAACGATTACCATCTATTTTTTGACTGTGTTTCCAATATGTGGCCGAGTGTTATCATATAATAAAATCACTTTGATTCTCTTCGTACACCGGTCGTTATTCTGTTAGAAATTGATTTGAAAGTCGACAGCAACGAAAGCCCTGATCTGTGAGGTAATTTATTGTGATTGTTCGAAAAAACAGCTCACACTATATATAGAGCAGCGTGCACGTGCATATATATAGAGCAGCGTGCACTGGGTATATCTGACGCAAGGATATTTTGTGATAGCTTACATCGCTTTATCCCGGGCACGTGCCAGTTAGTATATGAGCTTTTGCCCCTCCACAGATTCAAGTATATCATATACTGGTGATAAACTCTCGGTGCGGGTGCTGGCTGCAGCTATTCAGAATAGCATGTCTTCAGGACAGTTTTATTATTGCCATTCCTTAAATGCAGTCTTTTCATGAATCACCTGCAACTTGTTATTTCACCACCATGTGTCTCTGTCCATGTCACGTCCTCCCTTAGAAACGTCAAAAAATTCGCATGCCCGCTGAAATGATTGCCGACTGAGCTCGATCCTAAGCATCCTGAGCAGTCTCAGTGCTAGTAGAAACATTTTGACTTTTCACCTCTGCCAGGAAGGTATATTCGGTCTGCCCAATTTTCTCCAAAAAACGCATTGTTTACATATTTTGAAAAAAAAAGTTAACATTTTTTTTTTCAAATATTAAAATTTTAAAATACGCCAGCCGTGGCGCAGGGACACAGTGTGACTGTAAAATAGATTGGTTGTGGGTTCGATCCCTACTCGACTCGACGGAAAGTGGTGAACGGAGTATCTTAACTAGACATGGGCGTTATATAACGTTTCAGAAACTGCTTACGAGTCGAATAATCGCATAACTAGTTTCGGGGACAAACATAACGATTATTTCACATACGTAGTTTCAGCAGAGCAGTTGCAGCACAACTGTAACTGATTTTATTAAATTATATTATAAAATACGTTTTATCAGTTACATCGATTCTAACATAGTCGCATTTCGCTCTATCTTACTTCTTTCCTAACAAAAAGAGAGACAGCAATAGGTCGAATTTGTGTGAAACATTGTACATTTTTTTTATATTTATTCTTAGAACAAAAACGTCCTTAAAATATGATTGATTACACACTCCATGAAAAGAAAAAGTGATGTTAAAAATCAAAATTAGTAAATGCATAAGTTAAATTCTATGAAATTCAAAATAGTGCTATAAAAGAAAAAGTAAAAGTGATTATAAATAATATTTTTAAATATTTTATATTAGTTAAATTAATTATAAGTAAAGATTATTATTAAATAATTATATTTTATTATATTATTAGGTGAATATATAAAAAATCCTTTCAGAAATATACCACAGATGCCCATATCGGAAACTACTGAGCCGATGAACCTTGACTGTTAAATGATTAACAATAATTGATATTTGAATATTTGATCTTATTTACAACGAAAAAGGTCATCTTAATATGATATTTAGTTTCCGAGAAATTAGTGAACAAACACACATCCATTATCGAAATTTTGGCGTTGAAATTCCATCAATGGCACATAGGTACATTTTAAACTAAAAACAGGTTATACTGCAATTTTTTTTTTGAGTCTAGATTTAAAATGTGATATAGTATAATAGTTATTAAATTTGAATTTTTATATAAATGTGAAATGCTAAAAAAAACAAATAATTAACATACAACATTTTAATTATTAAATCTCCATTTTTTTTTTGCTTTTAAATTAATTACATCTCCTTAAAGTTTACATTTATCTCTACACACATGTTTAAAGATTTTGAAAAAAGTTAATATTTTTCAAATATTGAAATTCTAGAAATATAGGCAATTAATACGTTTCATATTAGTATCAAAGGCAATATAACCTTATTCATTTTCGTAATCATAACACTTTTTACCGTTATGATTACAGAAAACATTTAACGTTTTCAGTAATCATAAGTATAAAAGTAAGCGTAAGTAAATGTTTTGTAACTTGTTACAAAAATAAGCAGTTTTGAAAACTAGTTACTCGTGTACTTGACAATTAACGATTATGCCTAAAAGAAGTTACAACTGGTGTTGGGCGTTACTGTTATATTTTTATAATGAATTATCCGTTATATTATATTTTTTTAACTGTTATTTTAAACTGCTGTAATATATATTATATTAAAAATAATGATACAACTTTAAAACGTTTAACATATAAATAAAAGCTTGCTTTGATAAGCAAGCATTTATTTTCAGTGTTGCATGTTCTAAAATGTGATGATAGAATAAAAAATTATTTAAATTATAGTTTACGTAACATTCGGATTCCGAATCATAAAATTCTTCTGTGTTCTTGTTATTCTTCACATATCAGTGTATGATATGTGTTTTTGTTTAAGATGTAATTTTAAATTTGTTATAGTACTTTTGTACGATAGTGTCCTTTTACAATATTTACAAATTGCTTTTTTTATCAATTACATTGTCCACAGTAAAATAAGTTCCAAACGGCAGCATTACGTGCCCGCGGCATTATTCACAAATATAATTTTTATAAATCAAATTTGAACATTATAGATATACACACACACACACACACACTTATATTTAATATTTACAACTTATTATAATTTACACCAACAAGTTTTTTGAATTACTTTACGTAAAAGCCGCGCCAATTCTGGACTCAGTAATCAAAACATTTTTTAAGTATTATTTTCAACGTAAATATAATACAATGACAAAATGAGCGAAGTGCAGACTAATATCAAACAAAAAATAATCATTTTCGTTATTAGCTATATTTTAATGTAAGTAATATTTGGCCTTTCTGACATATTTGTGCGAGGTTATACGATTTGAAGTTCGCCATCATTATTTGATAACAAAATTTTATAAATAGATAATAACTACAAAATATTTCCGATCATTACCGAGCCGAGGCGCCACACGCCATTTTCATAGCAGATAATGAATATTATAAACAACAGTCAGTGTTGAAAATAAATAATGATTAGAACATTAGAAATTTATAATGAATTATATTATCTGCTGTTTGTTATAACGCCCAACTTTACCTCTAATATATACTGCCGTCATAAGGATAAAGGGCACAAATAACATTTTGTAAATATCGAGAAAAAAGGGGTTTAAAGTTTTTTTTGATTTTGTTGAAAAAAAAGCCAATAAAATTTGTTTTTCGAAAATGTGCAAATATAAATACTTGCATTTATATAGTAAGTATAAGACCATGGTTTTGTAAAGTTCTATTTTTAATGTGTATAATAAATACTTAGTTTTTTCTTTTCAACTTAACATAAAAAATAGAGTAAAATCAGAAATATTACGATTTAAAGGCACATACAGCCAAATGTGCCTTTTCTTTGTAAAATTTTTAACCAAATTTTCAAAGTGTTCCAATAAAAAGACACTTTTATTCAATTATGTCTTCTCTTTGTAACACTATTAGTAAAATTACATGTAAAATATTTTTCTATTAATACAAACTGGTAGTTGTGATAAAATCAAACCTTTATTGTAAAACATTTAGAGAAACAATTCTTTTTTACCAGATGCGCTATGCCATTATTAGGTCAGAAAAAGTATGTCCCAGCCCATGTCCCTCTATGTACATGTTTATTCCCAATAGGCATAAAATTTTGATTCAAAACAATAAGCCGCGGACAAAAGACTGCAGTTTAAAACTCCTCCATTTGGAGTAGGTAACATGTTAATGTAAAGGTAAATAATATATTGAGTGCTCACTCACGCCATTGACATTATATGATTTGATTTGATTTTTTTTCCTGTACTTTCATTGCTACTAATGTTATGTTTGCATTTTTTACCTTGTAAATTTTAGACAAAATTTAAAAGTTAAAAAATGTATACACTGAATCATCAGATTCAAAATATGTCCAAATTTCTTCATTTGATGCTTGTACGGAGTTTTGTATGGCACTTTTAGATGGGACAGATATTTGTTCGTTTTCAAATTTTTTGTTGCGTAAAGCAGTATCTACAAATCCTGCGCTCCGTGATGACGTATCGTAATAACTAACAAAGATAATAGCATAATCACTAGCTAAGCTTTTTAGTATTTGTAAAAAAGTTCGTCTTTCAGCATTCTCGACATTTATAGCTACGAAGTTATAATGCGACGTAAAAGAAAAGTACAAATAAACAAATGAAGTAATTACAATATAATTTAATAATATTAATTTAGCTAAAAGAGTTGTCTATACAGACATTTCCCGAAAATGTACCATTATTAATTTGATATTTAAAAAAATTCAACATAAAAATATGCAATATAACGCTTAAAAAACACAGTTATAGCGGCTATTTTAAAAATTACTTTATAAAAAATTTGGGTTTTGATTTTTGCCATACCAAAACGTTTTTAACAACAACTTACTATTATAAATTAAAGAATACACTGACGCATTAAATTAATATCGCCGTACAGTAAGTAACGATGGTATAAGTATAGAAATAAATTACAAAACAATCATACCAGGACGTCGAACCGATAGGCATAACTGCCGTAATTCCCTGCATACTTCTTCCTTGTCACTTCATTTTAATTAAGTGTTTTTTAGTAGTAAAGACATAACTGACAGTTGTGACTTTTCTTCTACATCAATAATGTAAGGTATACGCCTTTTATATTAAACATACGTCAATTACGCCTTTTCAATAAAATATATTTAAAATATACAGCTGAATAAAAGTAATATCTCACAATGTGCCTTTTTCCTGTACTAAAACTTGCTATAGGGTGCAGTTGTGCCCTTTGGGTTATCTCTGTTTATATTATTACTAAAAATAAACAAAAAATTAAGCAGATAAATTTTATTTTCCTGATGCCGAATATATAAATCTCAATTTCGTAGAAAATGTTAGTTGTGCCTTTTTTCCTTATGGCGGCAGTATATATATGTAAATCTATTTAAAAGATTCAAGAACTTTTATTTCTTCAATAATTATTACAAGACATTTCTAAGTTATTACTTAGATAGTCTCACAAAAATAGATTTTCACCAGAGGGAAAATGAAAATAATTGCTCGTACGTCTATAATCGAATGTATTCGTACATTCAAACTGAACGTAAAGATAGCGCGATTCAATTTCAATCAGCGCCATCTATTTTTTCGTTTTGGTAAACTTTCAAAACCTTCGTGTAGAAGTAACCGAATTTAAAGTTATTAAAAAATTATAACACGCAATGCCTCTCAACACGCCACTCAACACGCAATGCCTCCAGTATTCGGCAGAAAGCGGGGAACGGAGTGTCTTAACACTAGGTTCCCTCTGCCTACCCTGCTGTGTGCGGGATACAGCGTGAAGCTGATTTATTTGATTTATTTTTTAAAAAAAAATAAAAATATACAGAAAAAGAACTAACTTCAATAATTCAAAAGCAAAACATTTTTAATGAAGCTTTAATTTAGAACACTCCTTATAATGGAAACCTATGGAATAACACTATATTGCTTGAAATAGTTTCAAAAATATCCCTTTATCGTTTTGTAATAAAACATAAAAATGGTAACTGTGGGTTATCCTCAAGTTGAGAGGTTCAGATTTTCTGAGAACTGCCTCATCGGAGTTGAACTTTTTCCCTTGCAAGAAGTTATCCAAATTTCGCAAAAAATGGTATTCTGTTGGAGCGAGGTCCGGGGAGTACGGCGGATGTCTTTGACATTCCAATTGAAATTCTTCTAATTTGTCATTTGTCTGTTGTGCAGTGTGTAGTCTAGCGTTATCATGAATATATTTAATATATAGTCTATAGGTAGCTAGGTAATACATAGTAATATAAACTTTCTCGATAAATAGACTATCAAACATAAAAAAGTTTAAATCGAAATCGTATAAAAGTAAGTAATCGTTTAAATCGAGCTATTAGTTCCAGAGAGAAGCGCGTTCAAATAAGTCAATTCTTTCATTTTATAATATTAGTATAAACTAGAGATTAAAAAAGAAGCCACCAATTTAATGTAATTATTAATACTAAAAAAATAAATAAATCAGCTTCACGCTGTATCCCGTCCACTGCAGGGTAGGCAGTGGGAACCTAGTGTTAAGACACTCCATTCCCAATTTCTGCCGAATTTTGAAGGCATTGCATGTTGAGTGGCAGAACTCAACGCCGCGCTTGTCCTCGACACCAGAGCGAAGAAATGGAAATATAAAATTAAGTAAATATTTCATCTCCTCGAGTGGGGATCGAACCCACAACCAGTCGGTTTTACAGTCACATTTTGTGCCCCTGCGCCACGACTGGCCTCATTTATTAATACTATATTATATTATATTGCTGTACGCACATCCAGCAGTATCGAAATATTAGAAATTCCATATTAAAATTTGACTAAGTGTAACAGGACTCCTGATTTATTTAAGAAAGTTATAATTTCTAAATTTTATTACAAAGAATGATCATATAATATATCGAGAAGTAAAATTACGATCATCTTATACTAATATAAGTAAAATTGGTGTGGTGTAAACGCAACTACTTGTCTTCAAACGTAACTTCGTCTTTTTAGACATGAAGACCATTCACATAGCGGCCATTTCGTTTCAGTCAACGTTCAACCGGAAACCGACGGTGCTAAGAAAGATAATACGCGCTATAACGACAGGAGTCAACAGTGGGAACAGTGCTGATATGAAGACGAGAGTCCTGCCGCACTTGAGGTCCAACCCACGCTTGACGCAAATTTTTAAATCTTTGTTCCCGGATGAACGCCCACCGGATAGGTGAGTTGATTGTGTTTTGTTATTGTTATGTCTACAGTACGGTCGACGTGGCGTGGCCGTCTTGAAGTTAGCTGTTTGAAGTGTATGCTACTGTAGATAGCTGCACAGATCTGATTTTACGTTTTTTTTTCTACTTTTGATTATTTTCTTCTCGAGTGAATAGTGCGCAAAAGTTCGGAAAATCTAACTTTAGGGCTTCCACGGCTCGTGGATCATCTCATTTTGTTTATTTCATATAAAGAACCGTATTTTTATGATTATTTCTATTTAATATCTGTTATCATTGAATATGATAATTTTACGAATGGAGATCGAACGTACAGCTTTCCCTTTTACAGTTAGACCCTGTCCCACTGCGCCACGACGGCCAAAATTTTCATTAACTTTAAATTTTCTAACAAAAACTACTTACCACTAGATATACCAGATCTTTAATTATTACAGATATTTTTCTCCAAATTTATACTTTACTGGGACTATACATCTATTCGCTGTATTTTATATGTGGACCTTGAATAAAAAAAAATAATTTAAAATGTAATGCTTACAATGACATTACTCAAAGTATTGTCCATCATTAGAGACCACTTTCTCCCATCTCTCTGGTAGGAATTGAATCTCCCGTCGGAAAAACGACTCATCTTTCGAGGCAATCTAGGAATCAAGCCATTTTTCGGCTTCTTCAAAAGAATGGAAGCGCTGCTCGCTTAAACCGTGCGCCATCGACCGAAACAAGTGGTAATCGGAGGGGGATATGTCCGGTGAATACGGCGGGTGGGGTAGAATTTCCCATTGAAGTGTTTCCAGGTAAGTTTTGACTAGTTTTGCCACATGTGGCCGAGCATTATCATGTAATAAAATCACTTTGTCGTGTCTCTGCTCGTATAGTGGCCGCTTTTCTTTCAGAGCGCGACTCAAACGCATGAACTGAAGTCGATAGCGAGCTCCCGTGATAGTTTCATTAGGTTTAAGCAGCTCATAATAAATTACACCCTGCTGATCCCACCAAATGCAGAGAAGAAGCTTAGAACCATGGATATTTGGTTTTGGCGACGATGTTGATGCGTGACCCGACATGCCCCACGATTTTTTTCGCTTTGGATTGTCGTAGTGAATCCACNAATTTTACAAGGAGATGTATGAATGTGATGGAGTCCTCAGTCTCAAGTAACAGCGAAATGTTAAATGTTGATGTAGCTGATGGCGAAATCAGTATAAAAGAAGTTGAGAATGCAATACGAAGTCTGAAATGTGGTAAGGCAGCGAGAGCAGATGGAGTTTTTGCCGAGATGATCGAATATGGTGGGCCACGCATTTTGGACTTGTTCTGGTTTTTGTACAATTTATGCTGGAAATCAGGGAAGATCCCAGATGATTGGCGAGGTGCGTTCATCGTGCCTTTGTATAAAGGCACGATGAAAGACTGCGCAAACCATAGGGCTATCGGTTTGATTAGCTTGGGTAGTAAAGTTTAAAAAAAAATAAAATTAAATTAGCTTCACGCTGTATCCCGCACACAGCAGGGTAGGCAGAGGGAACCTAGTGTTAAGACACTCCGTTCCCCACTTTCTGCTGAATTCTGGAGGCATTGCGTGTTGAGTGGCAGAACTCAACGCCGCGCTTAACCTCGACACCAGAGCGGAAGAAATGGAAATATAAATTTAAGTAAATATTTCATCTCTTCGAGTGGGGATCGAACCCACAACCAGTCGGTTTTGCAGTCACACTTCGTGCCGCTGCGCCACGACCGGCCTCAAAAATTAAGATTTTTAAAAATGTGGTTTGTTTGTCTGTGAGTTTGATCATGCTTATATCAGAAACGGCTTACACAATTTAATTGAAGTCTCATTGTATTTTCGACAAAATTTTTTTGTTGTTCGACAAAATTCCTATAAATAACGGATTTATTGAATTGGCTGAACCTTAACTTTTCAATATAGTATTAGTATAGATATTTGTACAATACAAAATATTGTTATATAACAGATGTAGATATTTTTTTTAAAATGACATTATTAAAAAATGAAAATAATGCTACCAAATAAATATTAATAAAAGTTTTATTCTTTTACAGTATTTACACGGGCGAGTGTTCCTTCAACATGGCAGGTTTTTACGTACAGCGTGTGTCACATATCCCTACAGTAAGGAGCCCTATAGAGTTCACTCAAGACGACTGGCACCCAACCATTGCCTTTCCCCACCAGAATCTGACTCGGAAAGAGCATCTCCTAAAAGAAATAACAAAAGTTTGTGCAAAATTCCACAAAAAAGAACAAGAAAGCAACTTAAGTCGCCCACTAAAACTATTAAAGATGTCAATGACAATACTAAAAAAGAATGCCTTACTATAAATACAGCCGCTAAAAGTGTCAAACCGAAACCACATACAAAAAATATAAATAAATGCAGAAAAGATGATTTTATAAAGAGAAAAGATAAGTGTATAATGAAAAAGGAAGATAAAATTAAAGTTAAAGAAGAAAAAAAAGAAATTAAAAGTTGGACTCGAGATGAGGATAAAACAATGTTGGAAATATTAAAAGGTGAATCTGTTACAGAGCAAGTGTTTTGTAGAATTAGTGAACTCCTCCCGCACAGAAGTATGACGGAGATAAAAGAGAGATTTTGCCACGTTATGAATCTGTTACAGCAAATGGCGGTCGGTGAAGTCACATAGATCATGAATTTATTAATATTTAATCAGAGTTGGAGTTTATAATTTTATATATAGAAGTAAAAAATATTTTCACATGGTTGTTGTTTTTTTATTTAGATTCACGTCGTATCCCTCATATAGCAAGGTAGAGTAGGTAAGGTAGTGTTAAGACATTATTTCCCCTTTCAAAGGAAAGCCTTCAAAATTTTTTTTTCTAAATTTTATTATATATAAAATATAGTGAGTTGTGTTGCATTTTATTAAATAGTAATGATTACAACATCAAAAACAATTTCATTTTTTGTTGATGATAATTATACTTACCTGGAAAGTCGGGTCAAAAACTAGAGAGGGGTGAATAGAGAAAATATGGTAGGGTGAATCACTAGGCATTTTTGTGATAAATAAATATATGCGATGTAAAATAGAATATAAATAAAATAAGTTTTAATTTAAAAATTTTTACACTGAATCCCGTACATATGCACTCGAAAAAACTCGAATAAAATATAAGTTTTGTATATTTGTGTATATCGATATCTAACGCCGACATTACTACCAGAGCGAGGAAATGTATATAGTACCAAATAGTACCAAATAGCGAGCGAGGAAATGTATATAGTACCAAATTTCAAGAAAGAAAAAAATAACTTACAAACTCCCGGTTTTTTTTTCCTATTCACCTCATTTTGAGGTATGTCATGTTATGAATCTGCTACAGCAGTAATGCGGGTCGGTGAAATTACATAATTATAAAAATCTTCATACTGTATCTGGCACTAAGTGCAACAAAGTTTAATTTAAAAAAACATGTTTTTTTTTATATGTATTAATATGTAGGTGATGTAGATTAGTATAATATCAAAATTAGCTATTTCCGTATGACAAAAAATAACATTTAAAATTGGCAATCCTCTCTTTTGAATAATTCTTCTAATTCGGGAGCTTCGTTCATTAAGCGTCGCAAGGAACGTGCTCGTTCACGAGCAAATGTTGGAGGGCTCACCAATAGATCAGTCGAGGAAAACGACTCTACGTTTTCCTTTCTAGGACACTTGATAAGATTCTCAAGGATTTTTTGTAGTTCTTCATCTGAGAAACACGTGCACAAATACTCAAACTCTTGATCTGAATACTGGGTACTAACATCTTTTGTTTTCGATTCGACTTTGACGATTTCCGGTACTAACGTTTGCTGCCTTCGAAATTTTTTAACTAGCTTTTTTAATTTGTCCAGAGGGCATTTCTCGTAAAACGGCAAGTCTGGAGGTTCATATACAGACATATTGCGCATGTACGCAGGAAGGTGTTCTTGTAAATGTTTTTTCGCTCTACGAGAGCAACTACACTGTTTTGGGTAAACAAAATTGAGATAACTATCCCATTTCGGCTCACGTTCATGCGCCAATTCCGTTCTCCTATATTTTATTATTCGTCCTATGTCAGTAGGCTGCCACGGGAAAAATTCTTGTGAATATGCAATAGGCAAAATAGATCTTATCTTAGTTGAACTTTCACAGTAGCATGTTGCAACTCTACAAAGACTACATTCGATTTTCACTTCCCTGGGGTTGGGGAATTCATTTTGTAATATTTGCATTAGAGAGCTCTCTTGCTTTACATGCTCTTTATCCATCGATTCAGTAGGCTTTATGGGAATATCGTATGTGTAATCGTGGTCATCAACAAAGTCCTCGTCGTCTCCTCTGTGGCCTTCGAGGAACTGAGTGAGCTTATCAGCGAACAATTCTATATTATCACAATTGGAGTAGATTAATTTTTTGTTAACAACGATAACTGGTAGCTGCGAAGCACTAGAAGTACAGTGCTTAGGACAAAGGCCCTCTTCTATCTTGGGCTTAAAGCCTTTATCACAACACACGTAGAATGGGTGTGGTTTTGGCACAGGCGTATGAAAGCGATCTTCTTCGGGAACAAAAATACTTTCAACGCTAGGATTTTCCATAGCTTCGCTTAGCTGTAGTAGCATCAACTTTTCCATATTAATAAAAAAATCTGCTTGTTCAGGTAACGTTTTCAAACAATACTTGACAAATTGTTGAAACCTTTTCACAACGTGACAGATTTTCTTCTGCCATATCTGAATAAACTCATTGCGTTTTCTCTCTTTTTCTCTTTCAAGCTTGATTTCAAAATCTTGCATTTTGATCCTTTCCGACAACTTTTTAACAGTTTTTTCAAGTTCGTGTTTTGTAAGTTCCATATCTTTACTGCACTCGTCGCGCTCCTTTAGAGCTACGTAGACTTGACATGCTAAATTCTGACATTCTAGCAGCACTCGCAACTTTTCAATGGCCACGTGTTTCTCTAAGTTTATATCGTGTATTTTATTTCCCAATTCTGTTCTAGCATTTTCGACGTCCAAAATAAATTTATCTTTCAATTTAGCCTTTTCTTTTAGTAACTTATCAGCGTACCTGTCATACAACATGGTCGCTTGTTGCTTTAAAAGTGTTTCGTAATGTGTACTCATCATATCAAAAGCTTCCTGTTCAACTCGTTCAATTTCCTTAGCAGCCGCATCGCGCAGTAAACCATCTATTTTTGTTATTGACGTCATATACAATGTGGTATACTGTTGGAATGCCTTCTGTATTTTGGACGTGTTTTCTTTAGATTGTTCCCTAGAAGTATCATCCCATTGTTTCATGCAACTTTCCTCAATGATATGTTTCCAATTGATATCGTTGTCTAGGAGAGCGTTGCGTTTCTCTTCTTCCATTTGTTCCTGATGCTCATTAACTATTTTTTCTCCTAAGAAATCTATGCCTTTAAAACCCAACTTTGTTATAAATTGTCTTTTGATAGGCTTCATTACGGCTCGACCGTCGAGTAATTCTTTTGGTGGTACGTACCAGTCGCTTCCACCACCTTTTAGGGGCGGTTCGAGTCCAGCGAGAACTTTAAGTTTGGGTGACATCGACTTAAAATATACTTCGGCCAGTTGTGGAGACATCTTTTCCTTCATGACACTCTGAGTAGGAACAGTTTCAGAGTCAAAATAGGATTTTCTAAGATAGTAATCATCGCTGAGTTCAAACATTTTTTATTTTCAAAAAAAATACAGAGATATAAAACATTGACAGGTGTTTGTCACTGTTATAAAATTTAAAAAAATCTATATTTCAAAAAGTTCATTAATTTATGATTTGTATATTCAGTTTTCGTTTTTTTTTTTGAGAAAGCAATATTTTTAATGGCTTTTCTGTTTGAACTATTCTTAGCAGATAATAAAAGCTTTAAAAATGTGATGCCTGTGTAGATATTCAGCATAATTATATTAAATTCAGCATAAATTTTAATGAAACCATTTAACCGGATTAATCGCGTATATTTAGTGTTATATATTTTTGGAAACCCGACGTTTTGAACACTTTGCAGTAGTCCGTGGTTCGGTTGTCCGGGTCGGTGTCGGTGGTCCGGGTTTCCAAAAATTTATAATATCGTAAAAATCTAAGATCTTACTTTTGCATAAATTGTTTTATTAGGCTTAAAGTACTGATACATAAAGACTAAGATCCCAGGTCTCCCAGACCTACCCATTTATCAAAGCTGACATTTTGAGAATTAAGTCTAATATGAAGTTAAGACTGTATGCTATCTTGAAAGTGGGGCTCTTTCAGAGGTAGCACCAATAAAAAAGAAAAAAGAAGAAAAAGAAAAAAAAGATACACGCTCACCTACGTTAAAGTAGAAACGCTCGTATTTAAATATGATTTTAAGAATATTGTAAAAAATGTTTACATATTTATTATTATCAGACAATTTATGTAGGCCTTTACTTCTGCCAGACGCACACAGGTGAAATTCACTCAAGTTGGTCAATATTATAATTATGTTTAAATATTGCTTTAATTGATCGGAAATAATATTTTTCATGAGTGTATTCTATTTTAATGGGTAAAGAATAAAAATTTATTTGATTATCATATCCATACAAAAAAAATAATATAATTTTAAATCTGCTTCAATATATAATCTTGAGGATAAGACTTTACTTGTTTTTGAAGTAGTAGAGTTCCGTGGTCATTACATTCATTCATCAGTAAAAATTTTCCAATATAATTGGTATACTACTAGTATAATAGGAATCGTCTGAAAATGGTTATTAATATTTTTATAATTTCATTTTGTACAGTTGCCGCAAGTAGACGCAGCCAAATTTAGTACCATATAAAAGGTACTGGAATTTACTATTAAAATAATAAAAAAATACGGGTAAAGCGCGGTAAAGTATAAACATTTTTACTATAAGTATAAAAATCATTTAATGAAATATCGCCTTAACTTTAAAACGACGTATCTTCGCAATCCTAATGAATGTTAACTATTTTATTGTATTTTTGTAAAGACGTTTACCTGAAGGTATAGAATCCATAATAGTTACGTTCTAATATCAACTAAATAAATATCAAACGTGATTTAAAAATAATGCAAAATAATACTAAATGATTCCTTCAAACAATGACTATATTGTTGATCTATGTAAGTAATAAAATAAAAAGTGTCAAGCTTTTTACTAACAACCAATAGATAGACAAAGAACTCTTGTAGGTAATTAAGTTTACTATTTTTTAATAAGAGAAACTTTATTTTTTGAATTTTGGCCATCAATCGTGTAAATTTCACCACAGTGAGACGTCCAAAAGGTTGTTTAAAATTGGCGCAAACTGCGTTATACTAGCAGGCCTTACTTTTACATATATTATCAACAGGACTATAACAAGATCCATTATAAGCATCCAGGTCAATCCGTTGGCTCAATCATCCTCCAAGAGATGGCGTGACATTTATTTGGCGTTACATCAAAAAGAGCCTCACTTTCAAGTTAGTACACATACTGTCTTAACTACATATTAGACTAATAGTCCTCAAAATTTCAGTTTGGCTAAAATGATGTAGGTCTGGGGGCCCAGGGATTCGGGTTAATATATAATACTCTTAGGACCATAAAACACGCGAATTATTATAATAAATAATATATAAATCTTCTGTTAACGAAAAGTAATTCGAATTTCATATTCGAATCACTCACAAAATAAAATTTAAAACGAAAAAAAGGCCATATAAATAAAACACTCAATTTTCGACTATAAAAATCTTTTATTATTTAATAAAAATCACTGCGCTGCGAGTCGCATACACGACCTGACATTAAATATACCACGTCGGAACATAACACAGAACTAAACGTAAGCGATTGGAACTAAATCAATTAAAAAATAATACATTTATAATATATTTGGAATTACGACACTCAGACCGACCTCCAAACACCCAGTTAATCTTAATTTAATTAAAGAGCTGTAAAAGAAGAAAAAAATATACTACTACTACTAACTTAGTTAATTCGAAGGAACAGAACATTGAACTACCGAGCCCCTCTTTTCCAAGCAACATTATTGGAAACTCGAATATAATATAAGTTTTGTATATTTGTGTATATCGATATCTAATTAACGTTAGAGAAGTGTTTTTTTGTAAAATAGGCTAAGGTAGTAGTAGGTTCAATGTTCGTAATGGAATTTCGCTCTGACATTTACTAAAGTGATCTATTAAGATTTTTAAAAGAAATTATACAGAAATTTATATGTAATGTAAAGTAAACAAAAGAACGCTATTAAAAAATCACAAAAGGAACGAAAAAAAATATCTAAACATTTAAAACCACTTTAGCTTCCAACCAGTAGCCAATTCCAGCTCAACTCATGTAAGTAATGTAAGTTGTGTAAGTAATGTCAGTATGTACGCGTCTAGCTATACAGGTCATCGTCGCCGCCTTCCTCCTGGAAGGTGGGCTGGTCCCCGCCCGACGTGCCCGTGCCGCCCGACGCCGCGCCTGACGTTGGGAACCTGGAAATTAAAATATAATTATGAGCTCTATTCTTTAACTTCACGCTGTATTCCTCTTATAGACGGAAGCAAGTGTTAAGGCAGTTCATACCCTACGCACCTTACAATTCCCAAGACTATTACTTATTACTAGGAAAGCGAAAACAAAAATCCAAAGTCATGAGAATCGGACCCACAAGCATCGTTACAGTGCACCACCCACCTGAAGTTAGTGCCAAACCCGCGGCTCTGCTGCAGCGTCTGCGCGAACATCTCGTACTTGCGTATGTCGTTGTCGGACACGGAGCGCCGCGCGAACTTCATCGCCTCCTCGAAGTGCGCGCGCGAGATCTCCGGCACCGGGTCCTCCTCGTCCATCTGGTAACAATGTTATAATATATATTGCTATTTAATGATTATGAGAAAAAACTTCATTTTTTGGAATGTCCATTTTTTTTAATTCAATAATACAAAATTAATAAATGTTTATAGAATGTTTCTTCTACTATAGCTAACATAATATAGATTTATTCATTTTATACATAGGTGAACAATTGTGCACATTCATCAAAATACAGTTCATACATATACTTCATACTTAGTTAGAAAACATAATAATTTGAACGTTGCGGGACTCAAACCCGCACCTCCTGGAAACCAACCAGGCGCTCTGACCACTAAGCCATATGTTCTTGTTACAACTTATCTATGTTGTTAGCATCTCTGTAGGGAGATTTTTACAAATTTCCGCTACCCAAAGATAATTACTAAGAATTATGGTCTGGCGAGAGAGAATGCTATTTATTCAATATTTTCTTTCCTAAGTGTGGAATAACAGTTTAAGAATCATATACTTTTTAAGCTTCACGCTGTACTCCAAAAGTAACAGGGTAGACTGAAGGAACCTGAGAACATAGTGGTAAGACACTTCCGTTCTCCATATTTCGCTGAATTCTGGAAGTTTTACGTAATAAATGTAGAAAAAGAAAAAACACAAAACATACATCCATAACGGCGGCGGCGGCCTGTTGCTGGCGCGCGCGCTCGCGGTGTATCTCCGCCTCGATGGCCTGCCGGATAGCCAGCTTGCAGGCGCGCTGGCAAATCTCCGTCAGGTCGGCACCGCTGAACCCTTGGGTCACCTGTAGATATATATTCTTGTTATTTTATATATAATACATTAGATTAAAAATATACTATTTATGTAGAAATAGAATAAGCCACGGGTAAGAATACGGAATAAGATGTTATTATTCATGTTTGATTTTTACAATATGGTCGACAAGTCTAAAGTTAGCTGAAGATGGGTGGGTGACGTATTTGATTTTAATACTTTTCTTACTTTTGATTATTCTGTTTAAGAGTGAATAAGGCGCAAAACAAACAAGTCGATCATTCTGTAGATTGTGCAATTAATGAAATTTTAATTAGTTAAGAATTTATCATATTTTTTTAAAGCAGACTACATTTACTTTAGTTAAATATATTTTGTATATAAAATATTATGATCATAACCAGAAAGAATTCTTCCTAGATTCCTATATAAATAATGTGCAAAAATAGGACATCACCTTAGCAATATAAGACAGATCAACATCCTTAGCGATGGGTGACTTGCGTAGATTAGCCCGGAGGATGGCCTCACGGGATTTCTCATCAGGCAGTGGTATGTAGATCAGCTGGTCGAGACGACCAGGTCGGAGGATGGCCGGGTCGATGATGTCAGGTCTGTTTGTTGCACCTGATTGAAATTAAATTATAATGGTAAATTTGCGTCTGACAAGTGTTTGATGTTAATTATATCTATTTTTCAATACTAATTAAATATCGAAAAAGATCTAATGCTAAGATGTTTTGTATGGTGTATTCTTTTGTTGTAAAGTAGAATTTTTTTATCAGCTTCACGCTGTATCCCGCATGCAGCAGGATAGGCAGAGGGAACCTAGAGACTTAAAGACACTCCATTCCCCACTTTCTGCTGCTTTCTTATATATTGCCTAACGTATATAGTAAATACATACAAAAGGTACACATCTAAAAATCTATTTTAATATATTTCTTTTAATTTAAATCAGTAGACAGACCAATAATGAAGACGTTCTTCTTGGCGCCCATGCCGTCCATCTCGGTGAGTATCTGGTTGATGACGCGGTCTGCGGCGCCGCCCGCGTCCGACACAGAGCCCCCGCGCGACTTGGCGATGGAGTCCAGCTCGTCGAAGAACAGCACGCACGGGGAGGCGGAACGGGCCTGTACATATACATTTTTTTTAAATTTCCCTTTGTAACCCGCGTATAGCAAGGGATTTTAGTGCTAAAACACTTTTGTATCCTTACTTTCCGCTGAATTTTCGGGACAATGCTTGGTAAGTGGCGAAATTAATTGCTGCGCTTTATCTTGTTAACAAAACGAGGATATAAAAATATCACATAATTCACTCAGTGGGAATCGAACCCACAACCGTCGAGTATACACACGCTGTGCCAAAAATACAAACATGTTAATCATCAATACATATAATAAGAATATAACTGATCACTGTCTACATTATAATAAATATGATAAAAATTATTAATAAGGGTATTTAACAATATAATAGAACCCAAAACATAGATTATTAAAATTTTTGTCTGTATGTCTGTACATTTGTGCAACGAAAATCTTAAAAAATATTTGTGTTTGGAAGGGGAACACAAGGGAGACTAATTGATTAACTGATTACAGTTCATACGCGGCGACCATTGTGAGTCCAATCCTCATTTGACGGAACAGAGTACCTAGCAAAACGCAGTGTTAAGTTTCACCACTCAACACGAAGCACTTTGAAAATTGTTTGATGCATGGAAAATGGTTTGTCTTAATAATATGTTGAAAAAGTTATAGATATTTCTTAGTATCTTATTTTTATGTTCTTAAAGAAATGTAAAGCCATACCTTATCAAAGATATCTCGCACATTAGCTTCAGATTCACCAAACCACATGGTGAGCAGTTCAGGACCTTTCACCGATATAAAGTTGGCCTGACACTCGTTAGCAATGGCCTTGGCTAACAAAGTTTTACCTGTATAAAAACAACATAATTGATTTTAAGCCAAAGATAATTATAATTAATATCTAATATCAGGCCAGTTGTGGCGCTGAGGCAAAAACTGTGACTAGAAAAGGGTTCAATCCCCACTCGAAGAACTTCGCTCTGGTGTCGACTCAAAACGCAGCGTCGAGTTCCGCCACTCAACACGCAATGCCTCCAGAACGCGGCGGAAAGAGGAGTGACGGAGTGTCTTAACACTAGGTTCCCTCTGCCTATCCTGCTGTGTGCGGGATACACCGTGAAGCTGATTTGATTTGAATAACTAATACAGCAACATTTTATTATAATTGTTAGATTTTTTAAATTGTGGATAATTTTGATTAACTTTTTGTTTTATATAGAGTATACTATATTTTTAATAAAATTAAATATTTATAAAAAACCTCCACATGCAAATACTTAAGTACTGATATAGTACAAGATCTTTCTAGAAATATTTCAATGCGCACTCATTAAAAGGTAAATTTTCCACCTGACGTATATTTTACAGCATTGTGCGTCGCACTAAAGTGTTTTAACATTAGGTTCGCCTAGGGAACAAACATTAGGGAACCTAATGACCTATGTGGGGAATACAGAATGAATGTATATAAAAAAAGATACTAATTGATCTGCAGTTGTGGTCAGCGAGTTGTGACCGTTTAATTTCTGATCTTTTGGCGGCGAACCACTCGTTGACCGTACTTTATATAATAAACCTACCGCAACCAGGTGGTCCATAGAACAGCACACCCCTAGATGGCTGCATACCAAACTTCAGGAACTTGTCCGGATGCTCCACTGGGTACTGGACGAGCTCTTGCAACTCACGCTTGACGTTTTGTAGACCTCCAATATCGGTCCAAGTGACGTTGGGCACTTCTACTACTGTCTCACGTAGAGCCGACGGTGAAGATTTGGTCATTGCATACTGTTGGTAAATGAGAATAAAGTAAATATTGATTATATTCTATTTTATTATAAATATACAATTGTCAACGTCAAACACAATTTTTCTCGTTTTCTCTGTAGCTCGATACTATTTACATAACTACAATTTATTACTATCTTCACAAAAAGAATAATAACATTAATTTTAAGCTAACACTAACTACAACTTACACGGAAGTTATCCATAGAGACGGCCAATGAGTTGAGCACTTCCGCATCGATCTGATCATCCTCCAAGTCGATCAGGTCCATCTTCTCACGTATCTGTTGTAGGGCGGCCTCTGAGCACAACGAGGCAAGATCCGCACCAACGTGGCCGTGAGATTCTGCTGCTATCTGTGAAAGATGTATATAGAATGTCATTAAATGAATAACAATTGTCAAATTAAATAACTAAGTTGGTGTCGAGGTAAAGCGCGGCGTTGAGTTCCGCTACTCAACACGCAATGTTTCCAGAATTCCGCGAAATTCAGCGAATACTTAAATAAAAAAAAAACTAAAAAAAAGCAGCGCGCATTCCCGCTTATAAGGGTAAGGCAAAGGGAACGTAGTGTTAATACGCGTTTGCCACGCAACAAACAACTCTTTGTCTCTTTGAGACATTGCGTGTTGAATGGCGGAATCTCACCGCCGCGCTTTATCTTGTTACTAGTGTAAAAATTAAAATAATTATTTATTTTATTAACTTTTTGTTGTGTGAAAAAATATTAAAACCGGTAATTATATAATATTATTTTACTCCATACCTGTTCCAAGTCGACATCATCGCCCAGCTTCATATTCTTAGTGTGTATACGCAATATTTCCAGTCGGCCGGTGGCGTCCGGGATGCCGATGTCGATCTCTCTGTCGAAGCGGCCGAAACGACGGAGAGCCGCGTCGATCGAATTGGGCCGGTTGGTGGCCGCCATCACTATCACGTGGGAGGACTTCTTCATACCTAGGGGGTAATTTATTAATTACCTTATGATTTATTCCATTTTAAACATATTGACATAGTATCACGCATGTATGTATGTACTATTTTTATAACTCATCTCTCAAAATGAGCGAATGTTAAATACATTTTCTAGTTTTTCTTTTGACAAATAGTATATGAAAACGAAAATAAGCTAATCAACACCATTAAAAGAAAAGATTATTATTTTTTTTTTCACGAAGTATATAGAAAATATAAGATTCAAAAATTTTTAAATATTTGGTTCTCAAAAAAAAAACGAAATTCACATAACAAATAAATTTATATGAAAAATACGAAATTCACTTAAAAATTAATTTCACATAAATTATACTCATAGTAACCGACCAATACAAACTATATTTTTCTATTAACAAAATACTTAAAATTTCTATAAGCAAGCAATACTATATTTAAAAAAAAAGTACAAAAAATTACTATTGCAAATCGCGAAAAAGCGAATTTTTTATATATAAAAAAAAACCAATTTAACAATCCTTAGTATATACTAACGTTAATTATTACGTTAATAAGGTTAATACACGTTAAAAATATAATAAAAAAACATACCATCCATAAGAGTCAACAATTGTGACACAATACGACGCTCCACCTCCCCGTGGGTCTTCTCTCGCTTGGGTGCAATAGCATCTAACTCATCAATGAAAATGATAGCTGGTGAGTTCTTATCAGCCTCTTCGAAAGCCTTTCTCAAGTTGGACTCGGATTCACCGGCAAGCTTGGACATGATCTCTGGACCATTGATCAGGAAGAAGAATGCGCCTGGAATATTATATTAATTTAGTCGTTTTAGCTTCACTCGCGTCCCAAGTATTGGTTGGTGGTTAGGGAGAGGGAACCTTGCGTAACCTAGTGTAAGTTAAGGTATTAACTTTCCCCACTTTCCGTGGAATTATTGAGGCGTTGCGTGGTCAGAGGGGGAAATCGAACTCACAATTCATCACTTTATAAGTATTGGTATATTTTTGGTTACATATTAAAGGAATATGAATCTACGAAATATAAAAACGTAAGTAATAAACATGTAAGTAAGCCTATAAATTTAAAATAATGACTTCAAAGAAAACACCTTATAAAAAACGTACACAATACGGTAATGGTTACACCACTATGTATGTAATTAGGTCAGATTACTGATGTTATCTTACTATTGTTTTAAAATATTAAAAAGGTATAGATTTTTTATTAAAAGACTATAATTTTCATTTATTTATTTATTTTTTCATCTTCACATATCCAGCATGTACCAGGGCAGGCAGGGGAGCCTAGTGTTAAGCCATTCCGCCTGAAAGTCCAAGTTCCTGGGATCATTGCGTGTTAGTGGCGGAACTCAACGCCGCACTTTACTACGACACCAAAGCGATGAAATGAAAATATCAAATATTTCCTCCAATACCTCTGTACTACGACTGACCTCCACAGTACAGAGTGACTAACTGCTTTACGACTACTATACAGCATGACGTTTTATATCACGCCAAAATGGAGATACATAAATAAAATAGATAAAATAGATTATGATTATAGGGATTTGAAATAAAAAAAATTGAAAAAAGGGAAATAATGTCTAAAAAATATATATAAAACAAACCTGTCTCATTGGCCACAGCCCTAGCTATGAGTGTCTTTCCGGTACCAGGCGGGCCGTACATAAGTATACCGCGAGGTGGTTTAACACCGATTGCCTTGAACAAAGACGGATGACGAAGAGGTAGCTCCACCATTTCCTTAATTTGGGCGAGTTGCTTGCGACAGCCTCCTATGTCGTCGTAGCCCACTGCGTTCAGAGCTTCTTCTTCTTCCTGATATATTATTAATAGATTAGTATAGGAAAATCCAAGAAATATTATAAACGTGAAAGTTTGAGAGGATGGAGATTTGTTCCACTTTCATGAAATAATTGCTAAACGGATTTAGATGAAACTTTATAGAAATATAGCCTAGCCTATACATCGGAATCACAAAAAATAGGCAACAAAATGGTAGACATAATTTTGACCTAAGAAAATACATATATATAAAATGTTGATATATTTTTATGGATAATTAATAATGTGTTAAGGAAAAAAAACAATGTTCATGTTTTTTTTGCCTTTTAATAATTTTGTCTTTCTTACTAATTTTGTAAATAGAAAAAAAAAAACTGTATTTAAAGGATGGCAAACTAGCGTTTTTATGATAAATTTTCCCGAAAACTAAACAATATTTTTAATGGCACAAGTAGTATTTAGTGAAATACTGATAAAGTGGCCTTAAAAGTCGAAATAGAATGTGTTTTTACATAATTTAAGCAAATTTAAAAAATGTTTATAAACAACATATGTACATAATACATTTATAATCCCATTTAAGCGTTACCCCTCACAGAATAAATTTTATAATCGATGTTTCTTTCCGCATTCATAGCGGGAGGGACCTATCTGTTGTGTTATTGCATTTAAATTAAACTAAGGCACCGTTATATAGTAGGTTCAGTCAACGGCCGCCATGACGTTAGGCTTTCTGAACTTTTGGCTCACTGTGTACTCAGAAAGAAAATAATCAAAAGTAAGTAAATCCTTAAATTAAGTCATGAACGACTCGTCGACCGTACTTTACATGTACATTATTCTTATAACATTTTAAAATTTGTAAATGTTTTTTGATAATATATATTTGTTATTTGTACGAAATATAAAAATTGTCTTTTGCAAATTAAAGTTCAATCTCATGGAGTTACTTTATTTTTTTCTTCAGCTTCCCTCTGTATCCCGTAAATCCCCAATCATTAAATGTAAAATAAATGCCAAAAAAAGAAATTTAAAAAAATGCTCACTTCACGTTTGATAGGCTCGCCCTCACAATGTATGACCGTATCGGGTGCCACAATACAGTAGGGCGCCGGGTCCGTCTCCACCACTTTGAACTCCACCGCTCGCATGCCACCGCGGACCATGAAAGTGTCGTCACGGTGTATGGGCCTGTACGCCTCCATGAAGTAAGGCTTGAGGTAGACTTCGAATAGATTTCTGTGTAAAAAAAGCGTATTATTATTATTAGCGTCTCATAATATCTCGCATACATAGCAGGGTAGACAGAGAGGGGGAACCTAGTGTTCCACACATCCCATTTTCCATACACCGTGCAATTTTCCAGACATACATAATGTACTGGAATCGTGGATCTTAATGTCGAGCTTTGCCTAGTTACTAGAGCTAGGTGGTAGTAACTGAACATAATTAATTTCCCCAAGTAAGAATCAAACCCAAAACAGTCACGTTTATGTTGCGTAACGATTGCGTCAAACGGCCAAATTATTATTATTAGGTAAATGCAATTTTTATTAATATTGAGGCACAGTTAAATAGTGTTTTGATTGGATATGATAGAATTGGGTTCTTTTATAGTGGAATATTTAGACAAAATGTAAAAGTGTAGTTTAGCTATTAACATACAAGATTTCTTTGGAATAAAATAGTCTACTCTATAAGATGCTTGTCCTTAGCATTTACAAAGAACACATAAACAATGAAAACTAATAATATAAATATTTAATTTTAATGGATAACAATATAAAATAGCCTATTCTCCATACTGCAACAACTATATTCAACTGTTTAACTTAATTTTATGAACATGTCATTTATCTAACACTATAAATCAAATCAACCAACTTACCCAGTCAAACCTTCAACTGAATCATCGATGGGCAGAATGTGGACACGCTTGCCATATTTGACAGATGGACACGGCGCTATGGACACCACGTCCGACAGACGCACGCGCAGGTTGTTGCGAACTACGCGGTTCATACGTATCTTCTCATCCGGACAGTTGTCGTCAGAGAGCACTATGCACACGGTCTCTTTGCGACGTTTGCCTTTCAATAGCACTGTATCACCGCGGAAAAGTTGTAGCTGCTCCATTTTAGCCTAAGGAATTTAATTTTTTTTTTAGTTAAGATTAAGACTAAGTTGTTAAGACATTGAGGCCAGTCGTGACACAGGGGCACAAGGTGTAGCTGTAAAATCGACTGGTTGTGGGTTCCATCCCTACTCGAGGAAATGAAATATTTATTTATATTTTCATTTCTTCGGTCTGGTGTCGAGGTAAAGCGCGGCGTTGAGTTCCGCTCAACACGCAACGCCTCGCAGAACTTGGCGGAAAGTGGGGAACGGAGTGTCTTAACACAAGTTCCCTCTGCCTACCCTGCTGTCTGCGAGATACAGCGTGAAGCCGATTTATTTATTTTATTGATTTCTTCTGACATTCCGTTCTTCACTATCTAACCAATTTTCGAGAGATAGTGTTTTAAGTAAGAAACTCAACGTCAGACTAAAAAATTAAAAATTTTCGTTTCTCCGAGTAGGATTCGAAGCCATAACCATCGCGTTTATAGTCTTTTATATAGGAAAATCTACAAAATAAAGTTTAATTTTTTTTCTTGTTTCGTTAATCTGTGTAATTACAAAAGTAAAGTTATATTTTATAATATAGTAATGTGTATATTTATTTCTTTAGTTTAAAGATGGTAAAAATCTATTTATAAAACAAATTTCACAATATAATAACAATTTTTCAAAAATCTACGAAATATGTAGATTTTTGTATGTGTATGTGATTCTATCCTCTTAAAAAAGAAGCTCCCAAGTCCATATTTTTTGAGATGAAAAATTTAAAAATATAGAGTAAAAAAATGTTAGTGACTATTTTATATATTCAAAATGGCATTGTTTTTTAAATATCAATGGATATTTTTGAATCGAAGAAAACAAAGTCTGCTCAAATTTTTAAAACAATACAAGGCTTTACAATTTTTTTTTAATCAGTTTTGTCTAAACAATGTATAAATAATACAGCTAGGTGTATCCCGCACACAGCAGGGGAGGCAGAGGTAACCTACTGTTAAGACACTCCATTCCCCCCTTTCTGTTGAATTCTGAATGTGTTGTGTGTTGAGTGGCAGAACCAACAACTAGTCGCATTTAGTTACACTTCATGCCCCTTCACCACAACTGACATCATTATATTTTCTACTCTATTTATTTTATACTTTGTAATAAATAAAGTAAAAATAAAGTAAATAAATAAAGGCCACATATGAAAGCTACTTTATTATGACTACATAAAATATTCATAAAGTAAGAGATAGGATTATGTTTCTTTTATTTTACAAAAAAAACTGCTATTTTTACTTAAGCATCACACTGTATCCTGAACAAGTGGGAATCAGATCCACCATCATCCATCCATTTTTAGTCACACATTAGTGCACCTGTGCCATAATGGACAGAATATATTTTTATATTCAAATTTAAATTCAATAAATGCATGATAGAAGCCTTAATATAAAGGTTGTGAATCAACAGCATATTATCAAAATTTATATTACAGTTATTTTATAGAAACAATTGAAATCTAAATAGAATGAACATATTCTTAAATTATTGACAATTAAATATTTATTTAAGAACACTTTAGCTGTAAGACAATGCAATTTAGTTTTTTTTGACATGGCTTTATTGGATAGTTAGCATAGCAGGCAGATGAAGCAGTGTTAAGATACTCCATTCTCTGCTTTAGCCTAAATACAAAAGCAAGAAAATGAAAATAATTCCCTTCTTCTAAGTGGATATCCAACTCACAGAGTCCCACTACATCAGATTGACCTCCATTTTATTAATATAAACATTATGAGTAGTCAGCTATAACTTTAAATATAGTTTAAGGAGATTACAAACTATGCAGTAGTTAAATCCCAATCAGAATAACCGCTTGTCTTAAATTATTCAATTTTTACATAAAATTTCATAATATTAAGATAGCTTAATTTAATACTTCTAATCATAAAATATAATGTATATGCAGTATGGCAGGTCTATAAACATTTTTTTTTGTAAAGATACTAACTGCCCAATTAAAAAGACAAAGGACCAACCTGTGATAATGCAACGACTGAGTTGTCATCGCTGACGGCTTCTTCGACGATGAGGCGGTTGGGTCTGTCCTTGCGGCGCAAGATCGCGGTGGAAAGATCATCAGGGCTAAATAAAAGAGATCATTAACCCAAAATGCCCGGCTTGACAACAGCGTTACTTTGCAATTTTTAAAATGTAAATGATATTTTTCTTATTCAACTGCACTTTTATACTCATTAGAAGAATTTAATGTTTTTAAATGTTAAAATAAATAACACCAATACAATATACTTGTAATATGTGGACATGATGACAAGCCAATTTTCGAATATTGGTTCCCATGATTTTGCAACAATTCGAAAAATATTTTAAAAACACTTATAATTTTCTATTACTTGCAATCTCACCTCTTATTATCTGCCATTTTTATCACTAATAAAGCTTAAAATTTGTAAATTTAACAATTATTTGTAACGCCGAATGTATAAATCACTTGTTCTCTACTTCATGAGCCCGCTGTGCGTGACGTTGCTGTATTTCATTTGTTCTATATCGATAAAGACAGTGTTGCCACTTAGTGAAGCAAGGCAAGCTTATCCTTGTCTATGGTTTTATCGACCATTTGTACATCGATTGATATATGTTATATATCGATTATTTTTGCCAATTTTTTATTTTTAACGTCATAAATATTTTACACGATTTTATATGATATAATCCTACGAATATCAAATCAAAATAGATATTATCAAAATAATTGAAACGTCTATATATTTTAATATATTTTGGAAATATGAATGATAGTTTTACCTTTTCGATTCATAAGCATATTTTTTAAAATAAACATATTTGTTAAAATATAGTAATATGTTTGGGACAAAAATGTGATGAAAGCAAACGATAAACGTTTGCTTTCATCTTTAATTTTAATAACTAGTTAATTAATAATTATATTAAAAGTTAATTAGAATAACTATTTTTCATTTCAAGACGGGGACTAACCGAAAGCAAAAATTTGTTTACAATTTTAACGGACGACTTCACTAGTAGACTAGGACAGATTGACAATGATAAGAAGTTCTTTCATCTTCTTACTATGCTAAATTGTTAATTTGTTATTTTTTATTTTTTTATTTATAAATAAACAAATGCTGTACGTTGTAAGTGTTGAATTAATTTTCTATAAAAACAAAATTTTAATTCTTATTTATTAATATTTTTATTAATTTAAAAATATATAGCTCAAATTTAATACAATGTGTGTTCCAAATCGTCAACAACTTCTTTGACAGCGTATCTTAATTTTCTTTCTATATCTTTACGATCTCGGGCACTTAACTTAAGGATACTTCCTAAAATAGTCTCTAAAAGTATTTCGGTGTCCTCGTCTATATAAAGCTTATCTTTTGAGCCATAATTCTTTAACTCATAAACATAATCTTCAAATAGCATATACTGTTGCAAAGTAAAAGCGACATTTATAGCGTCAAAAAAAGCTGTGCTATGCGGTCGGTTTTCGTCTAAAATTTTTTTGTATAGTAATAATTCTTTCTTTACATCTTCTGGGTACATTTGTGACATATATTTGAGATGTTTGGCTAATCTTTTGGCATATTTATATTCTAATTTAATGACATGTCGACTTAGAATTCTACAGTATTTTGGCAACCGTCCCTCAGGAAATGATGTTGTTAGAAGCTCTAATAAACGACGGATAAATCTTTCAAAAATACCTTCAGTTCTCAAATCACCTTTCCATTCTTTTTTCATATGAGGTAATAATATCATACGATCCGTATTACGAGTATCAATAACACCTTTAATGCTTATATTGTAACATATCTTCATATGAATTGTTAATAAAAGTAAACTCATACACGTAAAACCTTTTAACATATTTTATGACATGCAGTAGCTTGTGTCACGTGTGATTAACAAAATTATTTATTATTACTTACGTTTTTTATTTCATCTAATTTCACGGTTCTAATTCTCATCTAATATCCACATTATTTTCTTTTTCAATTTTATTATAATTCAGATTTTATATATTCTGTGAAGATTTTTTAAATTAATTTACTATATAATGACAATATTCAAATTTTTTATCACCTGAAACAATTTTCTTTTTGTCTTTCTTTCACTCGAGGAAATGAAATACTTTCATGTCTTCGCTCTAGTGTCGGGATAAAACGCGGCGTTGAGTTACACCACTCAACCGGCCTATATGCCTCCAGAACTCGGCGGAAATGTTGAACGGAGTATCTTAATACTATGTTACCTCTGCCTATCTTGCTGCGTCCGTGAAAATAGAAAAAAAAGTTCATAATTTTGTATGATTTACCTGCCACATAGTCAATGTAAGCAAAGTCGCTAATAAAAGATGACCAGTTACAATTAAAACGGAAACAAAAAGCATAGCATTAAGAGTTGCAAACGTCCATTCTTCATCTAACCTAAAAAAATATTTCATATGCGATTTGCCAATAATACAGGTGAAACTGTCAACATCACTTTAAACGAAACCATAGTTTTAACTACTCCATAAAAGACTAATACATATTTTTTTCAAAAATTAAAAAGTGATTTTTTTCAAACAAAATAAATAATAATAAAGTGGGGAACGGAGTGTTTTAATACCAGGTTCCCTCTGCCTACCCTGTTGTGTACGGGATACAGCGTGAAGCTGAAAAATAAAATAAGAATAAAAAATAAAATTGTCGTTTTAAGATAAACGCCATTTGTCAAGGACGACACACGCACACATAAACCTATCAAAGGGAAACCGCGACATGCGCCTCATTCCGAAATCGAGTCGTAGGTATTGGCGGCAAAGTTCAAAGTTTTTTAACCTTTAGTAGTATTTTTGTAGTAGTATGTGTTTACGTTATTGGCATCTATGCGTAACTGCGTCACACGAAATAGAGGTATGAATAAACATCGTGAAATGAAAAAAAAATTCTACATCTGAACTGTTGAGTTATGGGTTTGAAATATTTTATCCAATATGCTGAATGCTGTGGACATCCTGTATTTATTTACAAGAAATCACAATAAAATAACATACCCCTTCACTGCAAAAGAAAAGGGTATTAAGACATCTGTATCGTACAACAAGACGGTCGTTTTTCGTCCTTCTATCGCAATAAGTTCTATATTAAATATTTTCTTTAGTACAGTCCTTTCACTTGCAACCCAGTCCAAACCATCCCAGAGCTGTATCATAAATTTAGATTCTTTCCATTTAAATAGTCAATTAATAAAAAAGATCTGAATTTTCACTTAACAGTTAAAAAAATAAATTTTAAAGGAAAAATGTTTATTGAGCCAATCTCTCTCTGTGATAAATTAAGTAATATTTTTTTTACTTATTTCGAAAAAATTGTAAGATTTTCAAATTTTTGGAAACAATGAGTCAGGCTATTTATTTATGAAGTATAATAAAATGCTACTAAGTACAAGTGTAAGCTCACCATTTCAAGAAACTATCACAAAAAAAATTATATAAGATCATGGTTTCTGTCATAATCAGCATAATCACCTACAAGATCTATTATCGTTACAACATTAGTATTATACACTATAAAGAAGCAGCTCAGTATGAGTGTATCGATGTTGCTAGACATCACGATTTTATAGCCCAAAATTAGATGTCCCGAACAGACAGGCACTCCGCCCGCTTTTCGTGGACTACTCAACGCACGGTAAGATTTTTTTGTAATTACTTAATTGTTTTAATAAGTTACTAACAATTTCAAAGATATAGACTCTGATGATTTAACCGTCTTAGGTACAGAGCAAACCAAACAGTTATTGTTATAAGTATAGTGACGTTTTTCTGTGTCAATGTGATTGTATATATCACACAATAAATGGACAAGTACTAAAAACTACTGTTATTTATATTTTTTATATGTCCCGCTTTTGGTGAAAGAATCTCACTTTTTTACTTAAAACCGTCCAAAAATCCCGTCATTTCGCGACATAAAATCTGGCAACACTGTACTGCATACACAATGATTGTATATCTTTTTTATTAACAAAAAAGTATTTGGTAAATTTGATGTCTCCCCAAGCAAAAAATTAACCTTCAGCAGTAAATAGATAATTCACCATTTCTATAGACATTATCTACATATATTATAAACATAAAAAGTCCCTCGAGTAGTGATCTAACTGCGCCACAATGGCGTCAAATATAACGAATGTATTTAGTAAACGACATATTTTTATATATCGGCCTCTTTAAATAATTTCAGACCTTTAAAACGTGATGTAAATAAAATACCTTTAAAACTAAATGTGATAGACATTTTTTTCGGAAAGTACTTGATTAACGATATAATAAGATATATTGCTATTGTTAAAAGTTAAATTAACTTTGTGGCCGTGGTGGCGGAGTGATGACGTGTGAGTGACTGTAAACACGACGGTTGTAGCCTACAACTTGTAGGTACACGTAACACGTAAAGCCTCGAAAATTCGGGGGAAAATGAATAACGGACTGTCCTAACACTTGACTCCCTTTGGCTACTCTGTTACATACAGCATACAACGTGAAGCTAAAGCTGATAAATAGATAATAATACTTACCCGACTTAAATCTAATAACAAATCATGTTTTATAACTTTGGATTCATCAATAACCAGTGAAAGAAGTCCTGAATGTTAATGGAAAATTAAATAGTTTTATTATGTACTAGCGGCCTGCTCGCGGTTTTACCCGCTTGAATTACATGATTATTCATTTAAGAAATATAGATATTACAAACAGTAATAAGGTAGGATAAGTACTCACGATATTATTTGTAAAATAACTTATCTAGCTCCTGTACAGTTTTAAAATTAGTAACATATATTATAAGTTAAATATATAATTGGTATACAGAATATACATAGAAAGCACGTTTTTAGGCATTTTTATATAATCTATAAAATAATCAACATTTTCGGGCAAGTTCAAGTCGTACTCATGCCCCGAGAGTTTTCGTACCA
>JAAIXJ010000394.1:89420-149523 GCA_013403705.1 Heliconius hermathena
CTTGGCGAGAACGCATGGCTTAGTGGTCAGAGCGCCTGGTCGGTTTCCAGGAGGCGCGGGTTCGAGTCCCGCTGCGTTCAAATTTTTATACGTTTTCTAAAAAAGTATTTTTCTTTCCTAAGTGTGGAATAACACTTTAAAAATGTTTAAAAAGGCATACCAAGATTTCGACTATTGCTTTATGCTCCATCGTCACAAAACCTCGACGGCAAAATATTATTATATTGTCACCTGATATCAGTATATGTGCTAAGTTACACAATAAAAGAATTAGAAACAATCAGAAATAGACTTCTTCGTTATCATATAGTTAACTAGTTTAAAGTTGACCTAAATGAAGCGTTTGAAAAATAGCTAATTCATTGAATACTAAAATATATTTTTGTATCTTCGATCTTCATTATTCCACTTTCTAACTTACAAATCTAACAGTGTACATTGGCAGTTCTCCTAAAATTATTATTTTTAACCAAAAATTATGTCTTTTTTAAAACCAGCGTGTAAAGCCGTAATTTTGCTGTGAGATGTAAGCTTGGACATTATAAAGCACGTTTATTGAAGTGGCATCTATGAATAACCCCTATTTATTTTATAAATGGAATTTTTAAAAAATGTGTTAATACGGACAATGACGATTAGTGTAGAATAATGATAAGCAACTGGAGAAAAATGATGCTGTGGTACCAACAATGATTCTTTACAACAGAATTGAAATTAAATACTTACTTATTTAGCTTCACGCTGTATACTAGTGGGAAAATCAAAGAGAACGGAACCCCAAACGCTACCGTCTCTATATACCTCTTTCACCTCGTCCACTATCATCAACTTTTCATACATGCCATCTGGGGCGTCCTCATCCTTTTACGTGATTTTTCTCCTTCATTATCTTTGATGCTGTATTTTCGAAGATCTATCTTTATTACTGCTCACTTTTTCTTCGTTAATCTTTTTTCCTATTCCTTCATCATCAATCCATTTGCACGTTCTATTATATTATCACCGTGAAAAGTATGATTGACTTATTCCTAGCGGATCAGTATATTTAAGGTTAAGTTGTGGACACACGAGTGCTTAGGATGCTATCTTGGGAACAGACCAATATGTAATCGTTGTTATAATAAAGAGTCTGTTTCATTTTAAGGTACGAGACGTCCAAATTTGGAATCGAATTATCGCATAAGAAGCTGGAAGTTTTAAGATCCATCGATCGAAGAGGAATAAGTACTTCCAAAATATTAGACATCTTTGAAACAGAAAACGGAAATTATATAAGAAAAGCACCGACAGAAATATGTGGTAAATGATAACGAGGTTTTCGTAAAAAGCACGATAAATGTGACGATAAAGTGAAAGACACTGTAGAGAATAAAAGCTTGTTAGGATCATAAGGCCTCAGATAAATCTTTTTAAAAAAGAAAAAGGATATGCTACAAAGGCACCAAACGAAAGCACTGATAAAGATGAAGCGTGAAAGTTCTGAGAAAGAAAGAAATAAAATGTTAACGAGCAATTTTAGTATTAGGTGAATGAATAAGTTCTCGCTGTTTTTTGAAAGATGGCGTTGCGGCACTCTGTGCATGGAATTTCGTACGGTAACGAATCACGAAAGTAGTACTATATGTAACCTCAAATTATAGTAGACTAATGTTTACTACAGTGTCGACTACATATTTATTTTCCCTTTGTGAAAATAAAGTGTTTTTGCGGGAAATTTTATTGCACTATTTTATTTAGAAAAAATCTGCAGCAGAAGCACACAGAATTCTCGTTGAGACAATGCTTTATCGAATACAACGTGCAGAGACTGGTTTAGGCGCTTCAAAAGTAATGATTTTGACCTTGAAGACAAAGAGCGTTCTGGAGCACCGACAAAATTTGAAGACAAAGAATTGGAGGCATTGCTTGAAGAAGATCCATGTCAGACGTTAGTAGAGCTCGGGAAAACGTTACAAGTAGATGCGTCAACAGTTTCAAAACGTTTAAAAGCGTTAGGAATGATCCAAAAGCAAGGGCATTGGGTGCCGTATGAGTTGAAGCCGAGAGACGTAGAACGACGTTTTCTCATGTGTGAATTGTTGCTTCAACGGCAAAAGAGAAAAGGTTTTCTGCACCGTATCGTCACTGGGGATGAAAAGTGGATTCACTACGACAATCCAAAGCGAAAAAAATCGTGGGGCATGCCGGGTCACGCATCAACATCGTCGCCAAAACCAAATATCCATGGTTCTAAGCTTCTTCTCTGCATTTGGTGGGATCAGCAGGGCGTAATTTATTATGAGCTGCTTAAACCTAATGAAACTATCACGGGAGCTCGCTATCGACTTCAGTTGATGCGTTTGAGTCGCGCTCTGAAAGAAAAGCGGCCACTATACGAGCAGAGACACGACAAAGTGATTTTATTACATGATAATGCTCGGCCACATGTGGCAAAACCAGTCAAAACTTACCTGGAAACACTTCAATGGGAAGTTCTACCCCACCCGCCGTATTCACCGGACATAGCCCCCTCCGATTACCACTTGTTTCGGTCGATGGCGCACGGTTTAAGCGAGCAGCGCTTCCATTCTTTTGAAGAAGCCGAAAAATGGCTTGATTCCTGGATTGCCTCGAAAGATGAGTCGTTTTTCCGACGGGGGATTCAATTGCTACCAGAGAGATGGGAGAAAGTGGTCTCTAATGATGGACAATACTTTGAGTAATGTCATTGTAAGCATTATATTTTAAATTATTTTTTTTAAACAAAAAAATAACTTATTCAAGGTCCTAATAATTCCTAAGGTTGTTTATTAATTTGCCACACATTTTACAGTAGTGAGCAGGTCGCAGGAGGTCCTAAACCAAGATTTTTTTTTAGATATTTGACAGGAGTATAAGATATTTTGGGAGACTACCTCGGTACAATACTTTAATCGCTTGCCTTGTTGTAAAGTCTGTGACACAAAGTGACATGCGAGGGAAAATTTCCTTCCCAAGGAAAGAAGGACCAGAGCCTATTCTTGCATTTGAAAGAAATGAAGAAAAGACGCTGTGCGTATTGCCGCCGATAACAGAATTAGCGGTGCCTCAGATGCCTTGATGAGAACGTGAAATAGTACAGAATAGTTGCACGTTTAGTAACACTGTGCAATGCTGACGAACGACGCTGATATACGGCAGCGAAACGTAGGTGTTGCAAAAGAAGAATGTAAGAAACGTAAGATATGTAACATTAAATCTCTCGTAACTAGTTATGTAAAATACCCTAAATTGTATGGGTTGCCGAAAATACACAATAAGACTAAACTGACTGCATCTTCAATAGTTAGCCAAATCGGCACGCCGAGGTATAAATTCAACATGCCATGGACACTTACCATTTTGTTTGTGGGCTGAAAGATCTTAAGTTAGCTAATAAAGAAACCATACTCATATACTTCAAACGTTATAAATAATATTACTGTTGGCATATAGAACAGTACACAAATAAGCTACTTCAACTTAAATTTTATGTTTAGAGTTAATAAAATATATCTAAAATTTACCGATTTCTAATAATATTCTTTAATTGTTTTTACTTATTGATTGTCCCGGTTGTCTTTCTACTGAGGGTCTTCTGATAACGCTAGAGGAGAGTAGGCATCTTGCTCTAATGAAAGGCATTCTTCACACATTAAAGCTCGTCCCCTAGGTGTACAGCGTCGCAGAATTGGTGGGCTCTTTGAAATAAAGATTGGTCAATGGTAGATAAACGGGTCTTATAAATCCCAAATCCTCGCTCGGGAGAAAAGATATATACAGAGGTCACGTAAAAACATGGCATTTATAAAGAGATTGACGAGTGGTAGCAGTTGATAAAGTAAAACATACAGAGAGTAGGACTGTTGGCGCTCCGTTCTCTCTGACTACCCCGCTAGGGATAAAGTGAGATGTAAAAAATAAAGAATAATGAAAAAAATAAATAAAAACAACTAAAGAATATTATTAGAAATCGTTAAATTTTAGATATATTTTATTATAATAACTCTAAATATAACATTTAAATTGAAGTAGCTTATTTTTGTACTGTTCTATATGCTAAAAACAGTAATATTATTTATAACGTTTCCAGAACACTGAAACTAAATGCCATGGAAATGATATAGCAAAAAGATTCAAAAAAATAAAATCCGAGAAAAATTCACGAACAAAATTTACGTATTACGTAAATTATTAGTCATAGCTGGTTTAAACATTAAAAATTCTTCACATGACCCATCAGTGAGTACTAGTACTATTACAAATATGTCTAAGATTCAGGACTACAGCCTGAAATCAGACCCATTCGTCTACTCTAAAAGCTAATAATCATCGTCTTCAGCTACTTTTCTTCCAGCGTCATTGCCATCTTTTTCTAATTTACTGGCAATGACGTCGCAACCAATGACGTTTTTACATATAACACGTTGGAATTTTATGAAAAACTCATTCAATGTACATGAAATTTGCTGGTAACAGATTTGTTCAAAATGTCAATATAAGTATATATTAACAATTATTTACTATTAATGAGTAATCACAAGGAAATTGAAAATTGTGCGTTTTAGAGAACTGCCAACATACACTACAGTTTCACTATTTCTAACAGCTGGTCTGGATGTAATTCACAGCATGTATCGGTCTGTCCATAACATATTTTTAACCGACTTCAAAAAGAAGGAAGTTATAAATTCGAATGTATTTTTTTTATGTTTGTTATTATGGTATACATTTGCCTTTAACAATTATTTCATATTTATTGCACGTACAAGCTTAATATTTAATGCAAACATTGATAAAGATAGAGAAGCCATCGAAATTTTGAGTTACTGGAATTTTAACAAAAAAAAAAAATATTATGTTTACCCTGCCTAACCTGCTAAGTGCGGGATACAGAGTGAAGCTGATTGTTTTAACATGTTATATTTAAAGCTTACAAGTTAGTATTTTTAAAATATTTTTATATAATTGGATATACTGTGTCGCGGTGCTTTGTTTTAGAACTTACGAAAATGAATGTTTTAGTAGTACAATCTGTGTAATACTTACTAATTCTACAATGCATGCGTTAAAAATCGCATACGTTCGATAGCGTTCATAACAAAAATGAAAAACTACAATAAAGTGATTATATTTACTTTCATAAAAATTATTACTATTGTTAGCGTATTCGTGTAAAAGAGGGTAGATTTAGGTGGAAAATAACTATAAAAGCAGTGTAATTGTGTCAATCGGGGGCACTTGCTTGCAGGCAACGGCCTCTATCTATCAAAATAGTTTAGAATACAACGAGACGATATGTGTTTTTATCGTGTTTTTTTTAAAACGTTAACCACTTCTGATTTCTAACACTCTAATTATATTTAAAAAAAACATATATAGTTTACTAAAATACATGTATAAATTGCGTACTTTACAACACTTGTGACAGGATCAAGTACACATTATGTAAATTATGCATCATATATTCGCTAGAGCCGAGTCTTTCATATCTTTGCTAAAATATAAACAGGTGATGGATAACACCACTTCTATATTACATAATATGTAATATAGAAGTGGTGTTATCCATCACCTGTTTACATCTTAGCAAAATTATAAAATATTCGGATATACAGTGTGATATCAAAATACTTAATATAATAGAATAAATAGAATGGGAAAACATATATTGATCATTGATTTTATTTAAAACTTTAATATAAAACAATTAGTCTGCGCCAGTCGTGACGCAGGAGCACAAAGTGTGACTGTAAAAGTGACTGGTTGTGGGTTCCCGATTAAATAAAATATTTATTTAAATGTATATTCCCATTCGCTCTGGTGTTGAAGCTTAGTGCGACGTGGGTTGCGCCACTCAACTCGCATAAGTCGACGCCTGTGTCGTGTGCGGGATACATTGTGAAGCTGATTTTTATGTACAAAAATAATTACCGATTCAGAAATATAACACGCATTGTATAAATCATCAACGTCATTTATAAGGAGTAAAAAAATATGTGAAAATGACATAATATGACTTATTACTCTTTCACAGTAGTAAGTGCATTCTAATTGATGCAGTCAATATGCAACTATTCCTGTTACAACAAATAAAAGTACTGTAATGGCAGCATTTAACGTACAATACAAGATTAATGACGTTCGCAAATGGAAAGAACTTTATGTAACCTTCAAAACTAAACAATTAAAAATCAAAATACATTCTGAATCAGAACTTTCATAGATAAATATGGCTATTTTTGTGATTTTTATCCATTCTCTTTTCATAGCTTCTGCAACAGCAAATTTAAAAATAAAAAATGAACACAATCCACGAAACGAGAATGTAATTGATAGTGCTATTGAAATCGCTAATAGTTATTTTAATTTTAGAACACCAACTGTAGTCGTGTCTAAAGAAGTCGATGATGTTCTAGTCAGCAAGTTTATTCAGTCATATAGAGGCCTTATTATCTTAGATCATACAATTGGAGGGCCGCCTAAACAAGTAGTTATTATAATTGAATCATATTATTCTCTAATAAGAACTCTTGGAAAATTGAAACCCGATTTGAAAGGAAAGACGTTGCTTCAAAGCGGAGCCCATTTCTTGATCGTTGTTCTCGCTACTCCACATAGACTTCAGCGTATAAATAGTATTTTATGGAACTATTATGCCACTGATGTTGTAATAGTTGTCATGAATAAAAATAATAAAATTGTTCTTTACACATACTATCCATATAAAAATCATTTAGATTGTCAAAATATAGAACCAACTCTCATTGGTTTTTGGGATGACGGAGCTGTTCTTGAAAAAGATTTATTTCCAGATAAAATGAGTGATATGAAAGGCTGTCCTCTTTATATATCAACAAACAAAGTATACCATCCTGCTACAGAACAGAAAATTCCTCTGGAAATAATTAAAAGGGCAATCATCAGATATCTCAGAGATGTAATGAATTTTACGCCAATAATTTCAAGTAGGGATTATTTAAGCATTGACTCGGATGGTGCAAAAAATTGGTCGGAAACGCTAAACGACATATTAACTGGAACTGCAAATATATCGACGTGCAGTATATCTCCAGGCATGAATAGAGTTGGTATTTTAGACTATTCTATGCCATACTTCAGAATAAGTATAGCTTGGCTCGGTCCTCCTTTACCTCCCGGCCCAATATGGTGGCGATTGCTGTCTCCTTTAAATGGATATTTGTGGTTAGTCATTTTACTGGTTGTAGTTATTGTTAAATCTATTCCGTTTATAATGACCATCGGACGAGTTAAACAGTTTTGTTTGCAATATTTTAAAAATTCAAATAAATTACATGGCGTTGTCATACGAATATGGGCTGTGATGATGGGCCAACCCATTAAGGTAAAACCGAGACGTTTCAGAGATTTCTACATTTTAAGTCTCTGGATATGGTTCACATTCGTAGTTCGAAGCGCGTATCAGAGTGTTCTCATTGGAGCCCTGAAATCCGATATCGCGGTAGACAGATTTATCGATTTAAAACAAGCAGTCGATAATGGATATTCATTTGGAGGTAGAGCGGGCGTATTGCCACACTTTGAACATGATCCGTTTATCCGTGACGGATATGAAGTAATACAAGAAGTAGGATTCGAAAAGGCTTTTCAAGAAGTGTTAGAAGGCAAGAAAACGTTTGTATTTGCTATATCCCTCGAATATGTTTGGGCTTACTGTATGTCGCAAGGGATACATGAGAATGAATGTGGTCACATTCTTCCTGATTCTATTATGACAGTTCCTTTAGTAATATGGATGCCTAAAAACTCTCCTTTTAAGAGACTGTTGTCTGTTTGGCTTATACGTTTCTTGGAAAGTGGTTTATTAGAAAAAGATACAATGAAAATGTCGAGTACATTGTCTGTATTAAAACCAATTGATCCTAGTGCACTCGAAATTGAACAATTTCTAAGCTGCATTATGTGTCTTGCAATAGGGTACCTTATATCAATTGTTGTATTTATTCTTGAAATAATACTATTTAAATTGAAGCAATCGTCCATAATTCAGAAAAGTAGTATTTTTTTAAAACATATTTCAAAATAGTAACTTTTACTTTAAATATACTTTATTTAATTTAGATATATTATAGTACTATAGAAAACAGCTTTTAAATAATTTTAATATAATGTACAGGTAGGCTTAAAACAGAAATACAATGAGAAATGTTAATAGGTGTGAAATAATGCTTCAAAAATGTTACAATAAAGTTCTTATATATACAAATACACTAGTTCTTGTTTTCCTTAAAAACAACCAAGTAGTTATGACTTTACAGGCATTTGAAGTTTGCAAAAACGTCGAGCGCCGCTCTCAGTCACGTGGTCGGCGTGTGACGTCACTTTCCAACACTCGCTAGTCGCCAGCGGTGATAGTCTCGCGCAGTACTGTTTGTTTGTTACTTGCTTTTGTTAGTGTTTATCCATTAATTAAAGTGGGCTAGAGATTCGAAAAGGGACAATTGGATAACCTGCCCATAATAGATAGATTTATGGTTGCCGATAATGTTGTTGTCACATATAATATGCCTCTCCTTATTAGTTAATTTAATATAATAATAATAATAATATAACTAAATACATGCAGTACGTTGAGCAGATGTACTGAACCTTTTTTTTACAAGCTTTTATTTACTTTCACCTGTCCCGTTGTCTGTCTGTAATCAAATCTTGCGAGTTAAATTTGATCCACTTCCCGGTTTCCGATTGAGTTGAAATTTTGCATGCTTGTATAAATTAGATGACAATGCGAAATTATTATGACATACAGCTGATCTGATGACGGAGCTGGAAGATGGCCAAAGGAACTGCGTAATAAAACGATGCAACCCCATCGAGTTTGAGCGCGTACGATTCATCTTGACGAGCACTTTGATACTAAATGGAAACCAGGGTCTGGTGATGGAGCTGGAAGGTGGCCATAGGAATTACTTAATTAAACGACACAGCCCTATCGAGTTTGAGCTAGTTTTATTCCTCTTGACGAGTACTTTGATATTATATGGTAACCAGGGTCTGATGATGGAGCTGGAAGGTGGCTTTAGGAACTAAGTAATTAAACGACACAACCCCATCGAGTTTGAGCTCGTTTGATTCGTCTTGACTAGTAATTTGATGTTATATTATAACCAGGGTCTGATGATGGAGCTGGAAGGTGGCCATAGGAACTCCGTAACTCCGGAATATGGACTCGTTTGATTCGATCGAAAATCTTTAAAATAAGAATACTAAAAATTTAAAAATAAAATTAAAGAAAAATAAACTTTTTTAAGAACAAGCTTTTATTATTTATTAATAAAATGAACAAAAAAATTAAAATAAATTAACTCTATGAAGAATTATAACACTTAATAAATAATAAAGGCGAGTTACATTTTAATAGTATAATTAAGAACATTTAGCACCTCGCTACTACAAAAATACTACTAAAGGTTAAACAACTTGAACTTTGCCACCAATACCTACGACTCGATTTGGGAATGAGGCGTATGCGGCGGTTTCTCTTTGATAGGTTTATGTCTGCGTGCGTCGTTCTTGAAAAATGGCTTGAAAAATATTTTCTACAATTTATATATTCTACAATTTATACAAAGTAATTTTGTTTGAAAAAAAATAATAGTATTAGGTTTTTAAATAGTAGTAAAAACTGTGGTTTCATTTAAACAAAAAAAAATATTGATGGCATTTATTAACGTAATAGAACCAAAAATTAAGATTTTTTAAAATGTGGCTTATAACATAGGTGTGCAGTACGCATTTACAGTAGTAAATGCAGTAGATAAAAAATTTTAAAAAATGTGTAACAGTTTTGAACAATCTTCTTGTAAAGCAAATATACCCATGCATACCGACATACAAGTATATATTTAATAATCTACTAATATTTTCTGGCCGAAATAGACCTGTTGGTATATGAAATGATCTTACTTTTCATTTTAATAAAGCGAACATATTTTACAAAATTATATTTCACACTTTATAGCAACAAAATAAGCCCTCAACTGCGTTTAATATTTTTGCGGAAGCTTAAACTCAAGCTTTCACGTTACTTTCATATTTCATTAAATAAAACACAAGGATTATGTAACCTTGACCGTAGCGTTTGACGCTCCGTTTTCTGTGACTACCCCACTAGGGATAAAGAGTGAAGCAAGTTTAGTTTTTTTTAGATTATATAACAAAAAATATATGCTTTAGATTATTTATGACCCTTATACTATAAACAAAAATATATAAATAATAAAATATTTACTGTGTACAAAAAGCAATTACATTTAATTACTTACATATAGAACATAACCTTAAAAGAATAAAAAATGTTAAAGGTTTCCACTTTCCATTATAAAATTATATAACGGTATATCAATATGAGTTTTTAATTTGCCTTATGTTGTCCATATGAATGTGCGTTTCTCACTCGTTTTTTCTAAGAAACTATAATAATTGATAGCGTTCGTGTGTATTCATTCTACAGAATAAAAATTGCAAATTTTATCTATCTCCCTCTTATTTCAGCGAACGAGCTATGTTGTTAGCTTTTAATTAATACTTTTACATCGAAATAATTGAATGTTGATTAAAGTTGTTGTTGCAAAAACATGTGTAACTTACACGTGTTTGAAGTAAAATTATTCGAATATCTAAATAAACTTTTTCGTTATTCAGCCAGCCTTAGTCTTTGAAGGTTTTCTCTAAGAGATACTGATCTTTTGTCATCGTTTTATGTTTCTATAATATAAAAATTATAAAAATAATAATAATGCAAGAAAAAAAGAACTGTAATAAAAAAGCTAAAAAAAAATCATCTAATAAAAGATATTTTTATACTTTTTGAATATATATTTTTTTATTAAAACCAGAAAAAAGGACCTAGGGGTAAAAACGAGACTAAAATCTACAGTAAAATTTGGGTCCACTGCATTTCCGACAGGCTAAAGAGAATTAACGCCTCGTCACTTTCTTTTTTATACAAATTTCTATAAAAAAAACTCGACATATTATAAAGATCAGTGTGCAGGAAACTGGTACACATGGACAGCAATACTTCCGACCGACCTTCGGTTTCCAGGAGACCCTTCGGTTTCCAGGAGGCCCTTCGGTTTCCAGGAGACGCGGTTTCGAGTCCCGCTACGTTCAAATTTGTATACATTTTCTAAATAAGTATTTTTCAAGTTCAAAATAACATAAAAAAACTACGTTGGGTAGGTAGGTAGGTTAAAACAAAAACAACTTATTCTAATCTATTGCAAAATCGATATGTAAAGTAACATCTGTACGTACTGTTTCAACTATAATATTATAGTTCATATAATCATCGTATCTTATGTGTTGTGTAACTGATTGTTTTACAATTTAGTTTTACATTATATATTTTGATAAGTTACTAAGATATACAAACGTATATATTATTACGATAGAATTCTATGTAAGTGTGTTATACGCGTGCACGTACTCATTATGTTTTTTTTTTATTTTTTTTAACATATGTTTCACTATTTAGATTTCATTGTAACTTAAAGCATAAATAGGGAACTAATATACACAAAATTTATACAATTTTAGTAGGTGCCAATTCACTAGGCGGAACGTAAAAGCGCCCTCAAAAAATATTTTATTTTTACAATTTATAATGTCCAAAAACTTCAGAAAAAAAAATTAAATATTAAGCTTATAGCTTATATTTCGAATTTCTGCTTCTTTATAATTTAGTCTACTAAATAATGTTTAATAAGAAAATATATATTTTATTTCATTGTTATAAAGGAAATCTAAGCTTAACATAACATAAAGAGTTATTAAGGTAAGAATATTTGTACGGAGTTATTAAATATACAATAATACTTTTTCATTCAATATATTATTCCATAACATTATTCTTGTACTAAAATATGAATAAAAATACTAATATAACGGTCACTCCTCTAACTTTAACGAAAGTGCCAACATTGCAATGTCACGCTACGAGCACCTGCTACGAGTGCTACGCCGCTACGACATGACATTCTATTTGAGGACAGATTCAATCTACTTTTCGCAACTTGAACATGTCTTGTAATTTTCTACAAATTTTACTCTCGCAATGTTCAGTCACATTAAGAGTTTTGAAATTAATCGTTTCAATATACTTTTGATTTTTTTTCCTTTTCCCAGCTTCACGCTGTATCTTGCATATAGCAGCGTAGGCAGAGAAAATCGTTGAATCTAGTGTTAAGACACTTCCGTTCCAAATTTTCCGCCAAATTCTGGAGACATTGCATCTTTAACTTTTAAATTCACTATCCGTTTACGACGCCATATCCAAGCTCACGCTTATGCCTTTCTTATAATGTGGTGCCATCTACAAAAACCCCAGGACCAATCACGTAGCCTCGTAAAATGCGCGCCTGTTTTAAATATATTAAAGGAATACTGGGTATTCCTTTACATACACATGAAAAAAAAATACTTAAAACCCAAGAAATTGTCGTGATTAAGGCATTTAAAGACTTGACTTTAATGACTTCTGAAATGAAGTCTTAAACTACTATAATAGTAGGCATCGTCTTTAATCAAGTCGGTGGGCGTGCAGAGCGTGTTGAGACCATAGTCAGAGATCTTCAAGACGAAGCGTCCGTCGATCAAGCAGTTGGACGAACGCATTCCATGTATTTCAAAACACCAATATTACTATTATACTTTATTTATTTTCTACACAATTATATATTTATTAGTCTAATATCATTATCATTTATAAGACAATTCAATAAAGCAGATAGCAATGTCGTCTAACAGAATATTTTATATTGATACTAACAGAATATTTTATATTGACGCTAGCGGCCCGCCCACGGCTTCGCCCGCTTAAAATGATTATTGATTTATTAAGCAGAATTGATTGACAACTATAATGACTTCTAAATGATTTTTTATTACTTTAATCTAACTGTAATCTCCACTAACAGTTCAATTTAGTTTACTTTGTTGTATAAAATATTGTATAATAGTATAATAATTCAAAAATATATATTTTTATCAACAGTCATATAACCAAGACGTTTCGAATGTCATTCTTTAGCCAGGAATCTTACCAGCGCGATTGCTATATAACATTCGCAGGCAAACTAATGCCTTGACTTCATTCAAATGAGGTTACCTTTATTTTAATGAACCGATTTTGATGAACTTTAGTAGTTAAGTTGAGTTAAAACAAAGCAATTGGTGAAACTTTTAAGTAAATCGGTTCAGTACTTTCAGAGAGACAAGAAATTAAAAAAAATATATTTTTGCTTTTCTTTCTATTATTCTTTTTAAGTGTCCCCCTATCCATTTCAGTCAAATTTACTAAATGTACAGACAAAATATTTTTACTGTCTTATTATATATAGAGATTATATATAGAGATAACCTTTACATTCATGAACCGATTCAAATAAAACAAAAACCCTATATAAGCCTAACAAAATAAAAAAAAATCCCACAAATGAAAAAGAGATTTTTTCAAAGAAAATTAACAATCAAATTGTCGTTGTAAAATAAAACGCCATTTGTCAAAAACGATGCACGCAGACATAAACCTATCAAAGGGAAACCGCCGCATACGCCTCATTCCGAAATCGAGTAGGTAGGTATTGGCGGGAAAGTTCCAAGTTGTTTAACTTTTAGTAGTATTTTTGTAGTAGGATGTGTTTACGTTGTGGTATCTATCCGTAACTGCGTCACACAAAAGACAGGTATGGATAAACATCGTGAATTGAAAAAAAAATCCTACGTCTAAGCTGTTGAGGTATCTTGATTAATTTCTTTATGTATAGGTTTAAAATATTTTACCCTATATGCTGTTCCCGTAAAAGGAGGGCTGACGCTTCCACCTGTACATATTTATTTTTTTAATATCAATTTAAAAATATTAAAACGTATAATAAATTTTCATTGTGTAATAAAGTACTCTGTAAATTACATTATTAAATAGCACAAGGATGTGACTGTAAACGCGACGGTTGTGTTATCAAAACCCACTAGTACAAGATAAATATTTAATATTTTCATTTCTTTAGTAACGAAGCAAAGCGCGGAGTCGAGTCCCTTCACTCAACACGCAATGCTTCCAGAATTCTGTCGAAAGTGAAGAACGAAGGTGTGTCTGTCTACCCTGCTATATGAGAATACAGCGTGGAGTTAAAATAATAATAATAATAATGATTTTTTTTTACATAAAATAACCAACTACGTATAATAAGAAGAAGCAGGCATAAATATAGCGCCATTGTAACATTATAACGTTATAAGGTTACTGCAAGATAAATCAACAAGTCAGCTATTAGAGGAGCTCAGTATTATAGGTCAAAGTCGTAAAATCTAAGCTCATTGTTAACTCTCCTCACAAGTGCGAGTCTAGTCGGGTATAAACTGTTGTTGATAACACTTGAGACCCATGACAGGTTCTCGTTGACTTTATAACTTTTGATCTTGAAATTACAAATCAATAATGTTGCAGTTAGCAATATCGGTAGGAGGGAGCGTTGTTGTTAATAATATTGTAGTGTGCGGGCGCGCGGCAATATTTTAGTGGAAAAAAATATCTTGAGGAAAACAACATTTGCGCATTTTGTGCAAAATTAACGCAAAAGCAATATTTATTAAAAATCAGTTTCACACTGCATCCCGCACACAGAGCGGGTGGGTGGTGGATCCCGGTGGGCTGAGGGAACCTAGTGTTTAAATACTCCGTTCCCTACATTTCGGGGTATTGCGTGGTGTAAAATTAAATCTGCGCGGCCAAATTTCTCAGACTTGTTGACCGTACTGTAATGTCATATAATTATACGCAAAAAAATATATTTAAAATGATCTTCAAAGTATCTTCTTTTCGCTATCCCTGACCTCACAAAACGATATGTGGACAGAAATAGTGGACAAAAATAACGATTGCCATTCGAGAGACCGATCGATGTTCAGCAGTGGACGAGGCAATGACAAATTGTTAATTTGTTCTATTTTATTCACAAATAAATAAATACGTTATAAGTGCAGGTTTTTTTAAAAAATCACAAATAAATATTCTTATGTATTAATATTTTTATTCATTTAAAACTACGTAGCTCAGTTTTAATACAACTTTGACCGCGTTTCTTAATTTTTTTTCTATATCTTTATGATCTCGTGCACTTAAGGATACTTCCTCAAATAGTGTCTAAAAGGTTTTCGGTGTCTTCGTCAGTATAAAACTTATCTTTTGAGCCATAATTCTTTAACTCATAAACAAAATCTAAGAATAAGCAAGGTAAAAGCGACGTTTATTGCATCAAGAAAAGCTGTGCTATGCGGTCGGTTTTCCTCCAAAAAATTTTTATATAATAATAACATTTTCTTCACATTTGAGATGTTTGGCAATCTAATTCAATATTTTGGCATATTTTCTAATACCTTCCGGTCTCGAATCACTTTTCATTTTCTATGAGGTAATAATATCCTACGTAGTGTACGTAGATTACGAATATCAATAACATTTATATTGTAACATTAATGTTTATATTGTAACATATCTTCATATGAATTATTAATAAAAGTAAACTCGTACACGTAAAACCTTTTAACATATTTTATGGCATGCAGTAGCTTGTTTCACGTGTGATTAACAAAGTTATTTCTTATTACCTGCGCTTTTCATTTCATCTAATTTCACGGTTGAAAATCTCATCTAATATCCACATCGTTTTCCTTTACAATTTTGTTATAAATAAGATTTTATATATTCTGTGAAGTTCTTCTTTAAATTAATTATTTATATAATGAGAGGTTTCCCATAATATTCGAGTGCGGCAAGCGCAAATTTTAATTGAATATCATTTTTTCTATCATCATTTTGCCTCTTTATAGTATAAAATATAAGTTTCTCAAGTATATCTCTAGTTAGTCTACCGATGTGTTGTCTTTTACGACGACCGTATTTTTTTAAGCGATACAAATATGTATCCATCTTAACATCTTGTGCTACAGTGTAAATAGAATTTAACTCTTTAAATAAATCCATTTTCTTAGGCTTAACTTCAGTAAGCAATGTTTTCAAATTTGTAAGTTTTGATTTTATGTATTCAATACTATGCAATTTACTAGATATTTTATGTAACAATTTGGCTAGTCGTTTAATCATTAGTTTCATTAGATAACCAGTACCTAAACCTTTGAGACTTTTACTCAAGACACGCACGTATTTATGAAGTCTTGATGTAGTGAAATGGTGGTCTAACATAACTGTAAATAAATTCACAATAAAATTATACAATGGTCCAGACATCGGCGGAATTGGTGTTGTTGTTGATTCAAATACAAGAGGTCTAATTAATAGACTTTTGTCAACAATTTCAACATCACTTACATCATAATTATAATTTATAGTCACTTCATTTTCTTTACTTCCACTAACGGACAAAAAAATTAAGCTTAACATATAAAATCTAACAAGCATTTCCAAGTACGAATGCTTTTGTGTACAAATCATAATAAATTAATTAAACATTCGAAAGTCTATCAATTTTTAAATTTTTCAATGCCAATTTTATTATTTACATTCCAATTTCCTAACAATATTCGTAGAGATTTCATGACCTGAAACAAGTTTTATAATTATTTATATTTTTCTTACTATAAAAAGATGTTGTGACTATAAAAAACTGAGCCATGCGCAAGCGTGTGATTTTGAACGTGACAGATTCCCACTCGAGGAAATGAAATATTTAATATTTTCATTTCTTCTCTCTGGTGTCGGGTCGAAATGCTATGAGTTACACTCAATTCGCTATGCCAGATTTCTCAGAAAACGGGGAACGGAGTATCTTAATACTAGGTTACCTCTACTTACCTTGCTGCGTCCGTGAAAGTAAAAAAAAATCACAATTTTGTGTGATTTACCTGCCATATAATCAGTGTAACTAGAGCCGCTAATAAAGGCTGACTAGTAACAATTACAACGGCACCAAAAAGCATAGCATCAAAAGTTGCAAACAGCCATTCTTCACCTAACCTTAAAAAAATATATATTGTTAGTGGTCGCTCGTCTGCCATCATTAATTGATTGCGTATATTTAAGTTCTTTACACGCCTGACAATATTAACTGGGAACAAGACAATAGGGTACCTATTCTAAAAACATGGGTATCAAATAAAAGCGCTTAACTTGTAGAATACAATACACTTAAAAAAACCTCAAATCCTACATGGCCGCTAGTATAAAGTGGCGGTTTGCGTACATATTTTTGTTCAACTAACCCCATATGGGTATCAGATGAAAGAGAGACGAATTTTATTACATTTAAAACTTTGGTGCTAATAACCAGGCTCTGATGATGCAGCCAGACATAATTCCATCGATGCAGCCACACTTAACGTGTACGTTGATCATAGATGGTAACCAGGGTCTGATGATGGAGGTGGAAGAAGTCTATAAGAATTCTGTAACTAAGTGATATAATTTCATCGAATTTCGGCATGTCTTCATCCTAACGAGTACTTTGGTGCTAGATGATAACCAGGGTCTAATAATGGAGCTAAAAGATGTCCATAAGAACTCGGTAACTAAGCGACATAATTGTGTCGATTTGGGCTTGTATGATTCATCTTAAGGAGTACTTAGGTTTAACCAGGGTAAAAACTTAAAAAGCAAAGTACCCAATTAGTTACATACAAAATGCAACAAAATACACGTCGATGCACAAATAGACGTATCTTTCGATTGCGTTGACTTAGAAGCTTGATATTTTGTATGCTGCAAGACCTCCAAGACCTGTATATTTGATACTAGCGGCTCGCCAGCGGCTTCACCCGCTTAAACTACATGATTATTGATTTAATAAGCAGAATTGATTGACAACTAAAATTACTTCTGATATGATTTTTTATTACTATAATCTGTAATATTCTAATATGATTTTTTTATGACATTATCGTAATTTCTATAAGAATTTTTGATTGTTTCGAACTAAAAAATACGACCAATGTTGATATTTGATTTATAAAATATACATAAAGCTAATTATTTATTATACGTATATATTTTTGTAACATTACGTTTTTTTTTCCTATGTTATGTTTTTTAAAACTCTGTTAAATGTGCTGATGCCAGTTAATAATTTCATTTACTGCTTCAGAAACAGCCTTAAATGTAAAATTATTGATTTGGGTAATGATTTCTATGATTTATAATATTCTTTGTAAAATAACTGTAATAATTGCATATTAACTCCTGCACAGTTTTTAAATTAGTTACATATATTATTAGCTAAATGTACAATTGGTAAATATGTAGTTATTACAGTGTACACGTAGAAAGGATGTTTTTAGGCGTTTTTATATATATTTATTTCAAACGAACAAACGAACCGAAGAATCTATGTATTTACTTAATATTTCTTTGAAGATCAAATCGGTCTTTATTTCTGTGTTGAATTAATTACGATTTAAACTTAACTGTTATGATTTATGAAGGTAATCCCCACTAACAATTCAATTTTGTTTACTTTATTGTATAAAATATTATATAATAGTGCTTCCAAAATATATATTTTTATCAACTATTATATATAGAGATTAATTTCAGCCCGATAACTCCAGCCGATCTCGAAATAAATGGTCTTGACCGATGATGACCGATGATGAGATGGACTAGAAAGTTATCCTATAAGGATTCCATTTTTATCTGTTGAGGTACGGAACCCTAGAAAAGGAACAACGGGAACCGGAACGAAAATTTGAATATGTTCCGAAGCCGGAATGGTTCCGCTGGAACATGTTTCTGTTTTTTGCCGGAACGTAACATCATTACACTAGTGATGACTGGCGGAGTAGTTGATGGCGTCAAATTTTATAATTAAATGTATACACAAGAAAGCAAAATAAAATCACATACCATGTCACTGCAAAACAAGAGGGTATTATGATATCTGTATCGTACAACAGGACGCTCGTTTTTCCTCCTTCTCTTTCAATTAGTTCTATATTCAATATTTTCTCTAGTAGAGTTCTTTCACTTGCTACCCAGTTCAAGCCATCCAGAGCCTATAGCGCAAATTTAATTAATATGTAAATTTAGTTTATATGGATATTTGGAAAAGTTAGCTAGTTTATCTGTGAAGTTAGTCCAATAAAATGTACAACAAACTCACCCTTTCAAAAAATGCTCCCAAAAATTTTGATAAAAGATCATGGTTTCTGTCATAATCAGCATAATCACCTACAATATTTATTATCCTTACAACACTAGTATTATACGTCATAGAATTGTAATAGGACAGTCATAGATAATACACATATACTTGAAATAGATGTACCACTGACAAATCAGTAACTCCGCCCTCTACTCTTGGTGTCGTAGTTTCCTGTTGAGCGTGGAACCGTACGTACTTATAGCTATTAACTTTTATTGTATATATGAGACGTTATGTTTGGAATGCCCCGTCATATCATCAGCTTCACCCTGTATCCCGCACACAGCAGGGTAGGCAGAAGAAACCTAGTGCTATGACACTCCGTTCCCCACTTTCTTCCGGATTCTGGAGGCACTGCGTGATGAGTGGCAGAACTCGACGCCGCGCTTAGCCCCGACACCAGAGCGAAGAAAATGGAAATATAAATTTAAGTAAATATATCATTTCCTCGAGTGGGGATCGAACCCACAACCAGTCGGTTATACAGTCACACTTTGTGCCGCTGCGCTACGACTGGCCTCTAATATAGTAACGGGGAAAAATCTACATTTATTAGAAACATAAAAATTCCCACGAGTAGTAATCTAACTGCGCGACAATCGCGTCAAATATAACGAACGTATGTAATAAACAACTTATTTTTATATATGGAATACTTTAAAAATACAGACATTTAAAACAAATTAAATGTAATAGAGTTTGTTTTCGGAACGCACTTGAATAACAATATAATGAAGTATGTTACTATTGTTAAAAGTTAAATTAAGTTTGAGGCCGTCGTGGCGCAGTGGCAGAAGCGTGTGACTGTAAACGCTACGGTTGTGGATACGATTCCCACTCGGTGGAATGAATAATTAGAAATAAGGCAAAGCTCGGCGTTAAGCTCCGCTACCCAACACGCAATGCCTCCAAATTTCGGCGGAAAGTGCGGAACAGGCTGTCTTTACACTAGGTTTCCTCTGCTTGCTTGCTATATGTGAGATAAAAAGAAAAATTGTACTGGTATTGAAGTATACAAGTATTTACTAAGTATTTACTTTATTTATATTTACTTTTTTATTTATCTTTAAAATGGTGTAAAACTAATTTACACTAATATTTAAAATACTCTTACCATTGTTTGCCAGTTTTTTGTAAACAGTTCTGAAATATATAACAAATATTGGTATTAAAATAAAGCAGCAATAAAAGTTATATAAATAAAATATCATAATAGAAATATCGTTCAACGAGCGCTTTCTAATTTAAATTTTTTTATTTAAAAAAATTTACCTCAATTGTGGAGAGCAAATAAGTCGACATGTTTGGAGTGGATTTGTATTTGATCTAAAACCCATTAAATCTTCATTTCTATAAAAGAGAGTTTAATTATTTACTTAAGAAAGTGAGTATATTCTTAATTCTTAAGACATTAAACTGTAACGATAGTTTTGTAACTAAATAATAAAAACGAAGACAAAAAATAAATCTTCATATAATATCGAATTCTATATAAAAAAATATATAAAACGAAACTGACCTCCCATCCACATAATGTGCGTAGTGTTCTTCTTGAAACACTATCAACGATAACTCTAGATCGGTACATATTTTCAATAATCTCTTCGGAGACGATTCAAACAGTTTGTCTAACAGAAATCGAAGACATATAAACGCAGCATACGAACTCCACCAGGTAGCTGTTGCTATCACCCATTTGTAGCCTTGGCTTTTTAATGTATATAAATGTGAATTATCTAAAATCTACAAAACTTTTGTTATAATATTGAAATATATATTGGACAGAGTTGAAGAGTTAACAATAAACATATGAATTTTGAAGCTAAAGTAATAACAAGATACGAAGCATCGACGTTGTTTGGACATTATTTTATATTAATGGAGACTGTTTTATCTCCAATACTAATATTTTTTTTTGAAATTTCTTATCTTATGAGCGTAATTTAATATATGAATATGATTAATTTTATAGAATTTTCAGAAATTATGTAAGAAACTAGCGACAATACGCACGGCTTCGCTCTCTTCTTGGCTTATAACTTAAATATGCAACATCTTTATATAATTTATAGCCTGTGTTTTAATTTAAAGTTAAACTATATTCATGAGGGAACACAAGTGTGTGACTGTAAACGCGGCAGTTCGTGTGTTCGTAGCTCGAGTAAATGAAATATTTAATATTTTCTACCCTCTGGTATCGAGGTAACCACGGCGTTGAGTACCGTCACTTAACACGCAGTGCCTCCAGAATTCATTAGCCTTTCATCAGTTCTTTGATTCAGTCTACATGCAGCGTGAAACTGAAAAAAATACTATATTCATGTAAAGTTGCGTCTAAGCCCGTTCAGTAGTTTTTGCGTATAAATAAAACAAACATCCGTAACCACAAACTTTCACATTTGTAATATTAGTAGGATTTTCTATTAACTAATAACAGCTGCTCACGTGTAATATCAGAAGTGTGCTTGTAGCAATAAATCCAGGGGATACGAAACGTTTCGTTTGCATTGACATCCATTCTCTGACTAATATTCTCAACTTCCAGTCATTTGATTTACGTTGACTGAAAATATCTGAAATATTCGAAACAATATTATTATTATAAAAAGATATTTTCCAAATGTTGTAAAATGTAATTATCTGCTTATGCAGTCTTCATAACTTAGTCTTCGTTAAGAATAGATTTAAAAAGAACTTACCTGTAGGAGGATTGTATTTTGTCCAGTCTAGGAAAAATATATCATAACGGCATTGGTTCCACGTCACCCATAACACATTAGAAACCTATAATTTACAAAAGCATAAAGTGACTTAGAAATAAAATATAATTGATTTTATGTTTGATACATACCTTTAAAGCAAGAACTACATATATAAGTACTTGTATCGCATATTCCTCTGCTTTCGACAATGGTAGAGTCAGTCCGAGCGTACCCGCCTCTGAGGCGAGCGCGTGAAGCGTTGAAATTACAGTTGCCTACAATATTTGTAGTGATAGAAGTTGAAAATAAATATTTACAAAATAAAATATCTTCGGCTTATAGTATAAACTTGCTAGAATTTTAAGAAAATAGTAAGGAAAGACGAACACGTCTTTAAGGACTATGAGTATATTATAAATTGATTTGTATTTACGATATGAAACAAAATAAAAGATTTTTTTTACACTTTATAGTAGTATATAAGTGACGATGACGAAAAAACTAAAAATGAATTTAGCAGCCTTACACTCTAAGCCGATGATATAATTTAATATAATGCACAGTAAACAGTTTTAAAATAAATAAATAAGTAAGGTGTTTACATCGTTAACAGTTTTCAGAGAATAATAACAATCAAAAAATTGTTAATGGAGAGCATTGTATTGTGTTTTTCTACAACTAAAAAATCGTTCATAAAATGGAAAAAAAAATGTTGCAAAACAAAAGATTTTTTATCTTCACACTACATTATTTACAAATATTATATGTTTATACTTGCATAATATAAGGCGTCGGCAACGTAATTAAAACTTATAGGAACTATCGCGATGTAGAGCCCGCCTCTCCTCACGACTCCTCGCCATTGTATGAAAGCGTACAACACCATTAACAGACCGAAAATTCCTCCCCATATCTATTAAATATTTATTTGTTATAACCACATGTTTCCTTTATATGGTTTAAAAAAATAAATGGTAAATTTTTACGAAATAAAATAAATGTAAATGAAATAAAACATGGTTTTTGGTCTAGACTTAGGATACATTTTAAACTACTTTTTTCCAGCTTCACCCTGTATACTGCGTGCGTATCAGTGTACATCCACACGTACACGTACGTACACGTTATTTTCATATTTTAAATGAGGGAGCCTAGTGTTAACTCATTCCGCTTCCTACTTTCTGCCGAATTCTGGAGGCATTGCGTGTTGAGTGGCGGAACTCAACGCTGCGCTTTGCCGACACCAGAGCGAAGAAATGAAAATATGAAATATTTCATATTCTCTAATGGGAATCTAGCCCACAACCTATCTACACGCTTGTGCCCCTGCGCCACAACTGGCCTCTAAAGTATAATCAGTTCACTTTTTAATAGTTAGGTTTTATTTGTACTCCAAACACTATACGTTACCGTTAAGCTTAACATTCTCAAAATTAATAGTAACAAGAGTAAAATAGACAACACAATTATTTAATAGTTGCTAGAATAGAATATTATATTTTCTCACTTCCAAGCTGCGTAGGACTCCAGCACTCGGCATGTCATGTTCAACTTTAATATTTGTGATAATAATGTTAGTTATATGAGATTTTGTAGCATATTGCGCTTCAACTTCCAGCCGCAACTGAAGAGATCCTATTTTGGACGCGTCTCGTTTTAACCTTTAAGAGTATCAATATTTTTTTTTCAGCTTCACGCTGTAGACAGCATGTAGCAAGAAGGAGCCTAGTGTTAAGACACTCCGCTCCCTACTTTTCGCCGCATTATGGAGGCATAGCGTGTTGAGTGGCGGAAATCAACGCCGCGTTATGCTTCGCCGCTTCTTGTTAGAAATGAAAATATGAAATATTTCATTTCCTCCAGTGGGAATCGAACCACAATCTATCACGTTTACACACACGCTTGTGCAGCTGCATCACGACTCGCGTCATTTTTGATATGGCAACATTTTTAAGTAAATATTGTTTAAAAAAATAACTTAATGATAGACACTTACCGCACTTTAAAAAGCAGAGTTTGTAAGTAAATGGTATTTGTTATATTTTCTGTTGTGGAAAGAAAGCTGTTAATCATAAAGAACTTTCTAAATTTACCGGATGACCAAGCAGATTTCTAAAATATAAATGCAGACTATTGATAAACTATAGACTATAATTAATTTTGATTCGCAAATAGTCGTGTTAAAAAACTACTTTAGAGGCCAGACATAGCGCACGGGGACAAGCATATAACTGTGAATGCGACAAGTTGTGGGTTCCATTCCCACTCGAGGAATTGAAATATTTCTTCGTTCTGGTGTCGAGGTAAAGCGTAGCGTTGACTTCCGCCACTCGACACGCAATGCCTACAGAATTCGGCGGAAAATGGTGACCGGAGTGTTTTAAACTAGGCTCCTTCTGCCTACCCTGCTTTAAACGGGATACAGAGTGAAACTAAAAAAAAACATCTTTTAGTCGTATCACTACACTATTATATTTGGAATTTTGCGTCGATAGAACTTAATTCCGTTACTCCATGAGGTTCAATTATGTATATTTCTCTGAATGGGTTCAAATGTATTATTAATGTACCAACTGTGCTACTATAATTTTAATTTACGTAATCACCTGTACATAGCGACCGCTCGGTTTAACTATAGTAGTAGACAAAGGCATGAAGCTGGCATTACTTGGTGAATACAAATATATCTCCATAATATCTCCATATCCTGTTTTATCCAAAGACATATTTCTTGAACAACTTTGCCTAAAATTAATTTAAATTAGTAAAATGATTAAAATGCAATATATCGTCTTGTTATTATAGTACATAGTTGTTAGAGCTATAAACGAGAGTGGTCACTCGCGTGTACAAACACCTTCACGCCCATACAAACTGCACACGTTTAATTAGCTGAGTACACTAGCATACGAAGAGATTATAAAACAATTATATAACAATTCCAGTAGAACAATTTATGAATTACTTGTATGACTATTAAAAGATAATGATTGCGTTTTTTTTCAGTAGTCTCATTGTCAATGGCTTGGTTTGTAGGTTGAATGCTAATTTGAGGAAATTATTATATTTAAATAATTTTAATTTTTCCCCTATGATATGACGAATTGGGGTGACAAATAGAGAAGATTGTGACACTAGGTTTTCATTAACCCGGAATAAGTTATACGGAGTGAAACTGAAAAAAAAACAAAATCTATTGTTTCATATAATATAGGATCGACAAAAAGAACAGATTATAAAATATTTAAATATTTTTTTATAATGTAGATATTTCAAAGTCAACTTTATCTTTAAAATATTTATATTATAAAAACTATCCTTTCCTAACTATAAAATTTTTAAATTGTAAAGCAAGTTGAAGAAAAATTAAATATCTATCCAAACAACTCTCAAAGGATTCAATCCTTCTAACGTTCCGTTACTCACCAAATATTTTCACCTATTTTAATGTCTAGAGGCGGAAGACAATTGTGTCCATTACGACTCGTGTCTTCGATAAATTCAAATCCACCATTGATTGTATGTTTTGCTATAGCAATTTTTAGCGTATCCTTAAAATATTTCAATAAAAAAATCAAATAAATCAATCAATAAATCAGCTTCACGCTGTATCCCGCACACAGCAGGGTAGGCAGAGGGAACCTAGTGTTAAGACACTCCGTTCCCCACTTTCTGCCGAATTCTGAAGTCATTGCGTGTTGAGTGGCAGAACTCAACACCGCGCTTAACCTAAACGAAGAAATGGACATATAAATTTAAGTAAATATTTCATCTCCTCGAGTGGGATCGAACCCACAACCAGTCGGTTTTACAGTCACACTTCGTGCCGCTGCGCCACGACTGGCCTCTAAATAAATATTTTAATAAATTACTATTTATGTAGTTCATCACAAGAACACTATACATAGTAACCGTCGTGACGCATGGGTTCATGTGACTATAAACGCGACGGTTGTGGGTTCGCTTCCCACTTGTGAGAATAATTATTTAAAAATATTTTCATTTCTTCAAAGTAGCGAACGGAGTGGTTCTCTCTGCATACCTTACCATATGCGGGATACAGCGTGAGAAAAAAATCACAAATACATTGATATGAAATAGCTAAATATACTTACCCGACTTAAATCTAATAACAAATCTTGTTTTATGACTTTAGATTCATCAATAACTAGTAAAGGAAGTCCTGAATGATAAAGGAAAATTAAATAGTTTTATTATATTCAAATTTTAAATTAATTTCATTTATTTATTATTTACCTGAATATTTCGTAGAATTGCCCTGTAACCAAAGCCTACAGGGACCAGCCAGATCAGTTGTATAAAAATTTCTAACACAAATGCTGGATAGTGCACGACAAGCACGAATATCATGTTGCTAAAACGTTAAATATTTCTTATATCTTTAAGTTAATTTTGTATAATATTCAAATTATATATTTAGAAAAGGTAAAAACTATTTATAAAAATAACAACCCCGATTGCATAAAACCAAAAACGAAAATAAACAAACCCAATAGTTTATTAAGATTAAAATGGAGGACCTATAAGAAAACTCCGTTCTCCAAATTTACAATGCACTACGACAAGAATCGTTCGCAATTTTATCATAAATGGTTAATTAGTTACACCTTGACCTAATAGAAGCGTTTGAAAAATATGAAATTAATTTAAAACAGAACATTTTTTTGTATTTTCGAGCGTCATCACTCCACTCTCTGATGTACAAAACTTACAGTGCACATATACTCCAGTTTCACTATATCTAACAGCTGGTCTGGATGTAACTCGTTCACAGCATATTTGGGTCTGTCCATAACATATTTTTTTGGTATACATTTGTCTTTAACAATTATTTCGTATTTATTGCACGTACAAGCTTCACATTTTACGCAAACATTGTTGGATGCTTTGTAGCCTCGAGCGCATTTAATACATTGCACTTCTTTCATAGGGGAACCGTCGAAATTTTGAGTTACTGTAATTTTAAGAATTAAAAAATATTTCATAATAATTATATATATATGTATAATTTTTAATTATTTAAAATTTAAGATTTCGCCAAAACAATCTTCAATAAACGCATTTAACAAATCCTAAATTTATTTGATATTTCGTGTCTGGCAGTTCTCCAAAACGCACAAATTTTAATTTCCTTGTGATTACTCATTAATAGTAAATAATTTTAATAAGATGAATATCATATTAAATACTTAACTAAATAATAAACAAGGCGTCTAGACAAGTTTGATGATTTAGTATATACAAAAATATATTTTAAGAAAAAACCTTCAAAAAATTGAATATTTTACGTGGAGATTTGGTGTGTTCTTAGCTAATTTCTTTTCAAAAATATTCGTAATTAAACTATATTAATTTTATTTGCTATTTTTAATGAAATAAGTACATACTTAAAGGTTTTAATAATAAAACGTGCTTATAATTTAGGTGTAGCTACACAAAAATCGATCGCAAAAAAAGTTTATAAAAATGGGGTCATTGATCGAGCGAGTTTTTGTTTTAAATATTGCCACGAAAATACGTTATCTAACGTAGTGTTTATTTTGGCTTATAATAATGTTAGCATGCAGAGCTTTAATTTCCGACGGTGCAACTGCCGCCACGGATGCTTTAACAATTTATAAATAAGTCGTAAATTGGATTCTCCTAATTTTAGCACATGAATCGTCATTGATATCTTTATTTACTACTTTTAGATTAAAAATGTTTCGGCAATCGTTAATATATACTTATATTGTCATTTTGAACAAATCTGTAACCAGCAAATTTCACGTACTATGAATAAGTTTTTCATAAAATTCCAACGTGTTTTATGTAAAAACATCATTGGTTGCGACGTCATTGCTAGTACAATTGTAAAAGATGGCAATGACGCTGGAAGAAAAGTAGGCGAAGACAATGATTATTAGCTTTTAGAGTAGACGAATGGGTCTGATTTCAGGCTGTAGTCCTGAATCTTAGACATATTTCTAATAGTACTAGTACTCACTGATGGGTCGTGTGAAGAATTTTTAATGTTTAAACCAGCTATGACTAAAAATTTACGTAATACCTAAATTTTGTTCGTGAATTTTTCTAAGATTTTATTCTTCTGAATCTTCTTGCTATATCACTTACATGGCATTTAGTTTCAGTGTAATGGAAACGTTATAAATAATATTACTGTTTTTAGCATATAGAACAGTACAAAAATAAGCTACTTCAACTTAAATTTTATATTTAGAGTTAATAAAATATATCTAAAATTTAACGATTTCTATTAATATTCTTTAGTTGTTTTTATTTATTTTTTTCATTATTCTTTATTTTTTACATCTCACTTTATCCCTAGCGGGGTAGTCAGAGAGAACGGAGCGCCAACAGCCCTACTCTCTGTATGTTTTACTTCTTCTTTACTTCTTCTATCTATTTACAAATGCCATGTTTTTTCGTGACCTCTGTATATATCTTTTCTCCCGAGCGAGGGTTTGGGAGTTATAAGACCCGATATTATGGTTAGGTTTATCCGCTCTTTACTCAGACGCAGCTGACTTCGATGCATGTCCATTCTTGACATCGAGCATTCCCCCAATATCGATGCTTCCCCTTTTTTGAACAGTTTATTTTAAATCTCAGTTACTATCTAGTTTTTATAGCTCTACACACTGCAGAGGTAAATTACGTTTCACTGGTCTTAAGAATTGGATTTACTTTCTTGTTAGACTTAAATATAGTTTTAATGGAAGCTTTTCTCTTAAAATGCCCTTAAAATGTTGCAATTCTGTCTGTTTCAAAAGTTGTTTTTCGTATGATAGAAGCCCCGGTTGTCTTTCTACTGAGGGTCTTCTGATAACGCTGGAGGGGAGTAGGCATCTTGCTCTGATGAAAGGCATTCTTCACCCATCAAAGCTCGTCCCCTAGGTGTACAGCGTCGCAGAATTGGTAGGCTCTTTGAAATAAAAATTTGCCAATGGTAGATAAACGTGGGTAAGATTCACTATTGAAGTATGTGAGTATGGTTTCTTTGTTAGCTAACTTAAGATCTTTCAGCCCACAAACAAAATGGTAAGAGTCCATGGCATGTTGAGTTTATACCTCGGCGTACCGATTTGGCTAACTATTGAAGATACAGTCAGTTTAGTCTTATTGTGTATTTTCGACAACCTATACAATTTAGGATATTTTACATAACTAGTTACGAGGGATTTAATGTTACATATCTTACGTTTCTTTCATTCTTCTTTTGCAACACCTACGTTTCGCTGCCGTATATCAGCGTCGTTCGTCAGCATTGCACAGTGTTACTAAACGTGCAACTATTCTGTTATTTCACGGTCTCACCAATGCTAGATGCATTGGTGAGACAGTGAAAGCGCGCGTGAAGGCACCGCTAATTCTGTTATCGGCAGCAATAAGCTTGTGCGTCTTTTCTTCATTTCTTTCAAATGTAAGAATAGGCTCTGGTCTTTCTTTCCTTGGGAAGGAAATTTTCCCTCGCACGGCAATTTGTGTCACAGACTTTACAACAAGAGAAGCCATTAAAGTATTGTACCGAGGTAGTCTCCCAAAACATCTTATACTTTTGTCAAATATCTAAAAAAAAATTCTTGGTTTAGGACCTCCTGCGACCTGCTCACTGCTGTAAAATGTGTGGTAAATTAATAAACAACCTTAGGAATTACTAAAATTGCTCGTTAACATTTTATTTCTTTCTTTCTCAGAACTTTCACGCTTCATCTTTATCAGTACTTTCGTTTGGTGCCTTTGTAGCATATCCTTTTTCTTTTTTAAAGAGATTTATCTGAGGCCTTATGATCCAAACGGCCTTTTTTTCTCTACAGTGTCTTTTACTTTATCAACACATTTATCGTGCTTTTTACTATACCTCCTTATCATTTACCACATATTTCTGTCGCTGCTTTTCTTATAGAATTTCCGTTTTCTGTTTCAAAGATGTCTCATATTTTGGAAGTACTTATTCCTCTTTGATCGATGGATCTTAAAACTTCCAGCTTCTTATGCGATAATTCGACTCCAAGTTTGGACGTCTCGTACCTCAAAATGAAACAGACTCCTTATTATAGCAACGATTACATATTGGTCTGTTCCCAAGATAGCATCCTAGGCACTCGTGTGTCCACAACTTAACCTTAAATATACTGATCCGCTAGGAATAAGTCAATCATACTTTTCACGGTGAGAATATAATAGAACGTGAAAATGGATTGATGATGAAGGAAAAGCAAAAAAGATTAATGAAGAAAAAGTGAGCGGTAATAAAGATAGACCTTCGAAAATACAGCATCAAAGATAATGAAGGAGAAAAATCACGTAAAAAGCATGAGGACGCCCCAGATGGCATGTATGAAAAGTTGATGATAGAGGACGAGGTGAAAGAGGTATATAGAGACCGTAGCGTTTGGGGTTCCGTTCTCTCTGACTTTCCCACTAGTATTACAGCGTGAAGCTAAATAAGTAAGTATTTAATTTCAATTATGTTGTAAAGAATCATTATTGGTACCAGCGCTGGAGAAAAATGATTTTTCTCCAGTTGCTTAATCATTATTCTACACTAATCGTCATTGTCCGATTTAACACATTTTTTAAAAATTCCATTTATAAAATAAATAGGGGTTGTTCATAGATGCCACTTCAATAAACGTGCATTATAATGTCCAAGCTTACATCTCACAGCAAAATTACGGCTTTACACGCGGGTTTTAAAAAAGACATAATTTTTGGTTAAAAATAACAATTTTAGGAGAACTGCCATGTAATTTTTATATGGTATTATACTTAATTCTTAAAAAATGGAAAATATTACAGTTATATTTAAAGGAAAACCATAAAATAAGGTATCCTAATATAGATCCTATTTTATATGCAACACTTTATGAACATACATCACATACATACCAATGTATGTATGTGATGTATGTTAGACAAACAGATAAAAATTTTAAAAATCATTGTTTTGGGAACTTTTTTCTGATTTATTTCCACGTACAAACAACGATCCCTTACGATTTTATTATAAGTATAGATCACGATTTACCAGAAATGTAATCCTTGGGACACTTCCTGCAGACTATCTTCCCTGATGCACTTTGACATCGTCGAGATATACACATCGTGCCATCAGAGGACACTACTTCAGTCATATTACACGGCTTACATCGATCTATAGATATTGCTATACTATGGTCTTCACAAGTACAGCTAAAACCTGATTTGAAAAGATAAAAATTTAATATTATTTATATTGTAATGAAGCTTGATGTCGTTTTTTTTTAATTATGGCATTCTGAAGTAATGTAATTAATATCACATTAATAAAAATAAATCACTGTAAAATAAATAAAAAAATTATGACACAACTTTTAACAGTTCTAAAAATACGTGAGCAAAACATATATAATTTTTATTCATTATAAAAAGATTTTTTTTTTGGAAAAGTCAATGTCTCATGAATACAACTGTTATCACATCAAAATTTATCCTATTTTAAACAACAGTAAAATATTAATTTAAACTGTTTTTACATATTATTTATTTTCAAAACCTTACCATCTCTAGATGTAACCAAAGATACATTTTTAGAACACGGCAAGCAATCCAATAAACTCGGTTCATAATAATGACCATCTTCACAACTCCCAGGTAGTTTTAAACCATTAACACAAAGTAAAAATGTAGCTATCCATACTGTCTTTAGATAATGAACCATTGTTAAAATTATTTGACGTTTATTTTTAGCTTACATTTTGAATATCACAATTAAATATATATTTATTTTATGATAGTATCCACTTTACAACTCGATAGAGTTTGTTTGCGTATTTTCTTGTTGGGGTTGCTTGGTGACGCGTGCGGAGGGCATACATAGTAGTGAGTAGGTATAGCATATTAAAATAAAACCGGTCAAGTACGAATTAGACTGGGCGACCGTGGGTCCCGTACCAATTTCCGAGTTGTAGGCCAAGTGAACGTGCAACTAATAAAAGTTGACAAATTTAACTTTTTGGGCATATACACTCATTTTGTATGAAATGAATTACAATTATAAATATGTGGATTTTTTTCTATGAAAAATCAATAAATTTTCACTTTATGTAATTTTTTCTTTATCTATGCTTTAAGACGTTACTTCGTATTTCAAGATTCTGAGTTCATTGGAAGTACCCTGTATATTTTAAATGAGTTGGCTTAGTAGTTTGATTTTTTCATACCTCCAAGGGACAGTAGACGAGAGTATTTGATATAAATTTCAGCTTGATAAGACGAACAGCAAAATGATCTTATAAGAGTTTTATTTTTTCCTTTCGAGATACGGAACCCTAAAAATGAGAATATCAATTTTGTTTTATTAGTAAACATTAGATTTTTATATTTTGTTATAATTGTACTATTGAGTCGAGGCCAGTCGTGGCACAGGGGCACAAAGTATGACTGTAAAACCGACTGGTTATGAGCTCGATTCCCACTCGTGAAGATCAAATACTTACTTAAATTTATATTCCATTTCTTCGCTCTGGTGTCGAGGCAAAGCGCAGCGTTGAGTTCTGCCACTCCAAAATTCGGCAGAAAGTGGAGAACGGAGTGTCTTAACACTAAGTTCTCTCTGCCTGACCTGCTGTGTGCGAGATACAGCGTGAAGCTAGTTTGATTTTGTACTATTCAAATATCTAAAAATACATATGTACCAATAAGCTAATATTTTTAGCTTAAGAACCTTTACATCTGTTTTAACTTATACTTTGTTAAAAAGGTGATAAAATTAATATATCACCTTTTTAATAAAGTACATACTTGACTCTTGCAAAACAATTCTATCTACTTTCACTCTCTTTTTGTAGCTCCGTTCTCCACTTCCCACCATTCCGGACATGGCGTGTTGGCTGGCGGTCCCCAACGTCGCATTCGTCGCCACTTGACACACCAGCGGGAACGCACTGGTGCGCGTTACCTTGAAGGGACGCCCTATCAGTGCGCTCTTGCGAGTTGTACGTGGTGGATAGAACGTTGCAGCCCTCATAAGGGCTGGCAGGTCTGACAAAAGTTCTGATTTTTGAAAGAGATGAAGAAAGGATGGCATGCAAAATCAGTGTAAATGGTAAGACATTAGAACAAGTGAATAAAGTGGTACATTTGGAAAGTATGTTCAGTAGAGATGGCAGATACGAGATGGATGTGGAAAGGCGTATTGCTGCCGGTAATCCTTAGCTGCATTGATGAGACGGCGAAACCTCAGCCCAGCTGACGGTCAGTTTATTTTAAAAATCTTCGTCTATCACTTTTTATAATTTATAGAAGATTATTTAATTATTGATCTAAAACAAAGTATAAGTGATATTTGTCGTGTAAAAACTAGCATTTTAACGTCATATGGGTATTGTTATGTATACGTATATACTTATATACTTACCAAGAAAACTTTTAACGTTTTTTGGTACTGTATTTGACAAAATGAAAGTGTGTTATTAGTCTTTGTGTACTTCTCTTTTCCGCACTTATTTTGTTAAGTCATTATACAAGTACAATTTACGTTTTTTAAACCGTAATTACAACATACAAAACACAATCTAATTTAAAACAACTGTAGACATACCATAATTAACAATAAGGAAACCAACGAAAACCTACTGCAAAGAAAATGTTTATTCTTTTAATCTTAAACCATTTCTATATTTTAAAAAAGATATATTGTTTCCTTGGATCATCTATTTGTCTCCTAATATAATATCATAATTTACTTATAATTTAAAATATTTCTTCAGCTGTTAGTTCTTAGTTCCATCAGCCTAATCTTTGGTGTTAATTAAATTATATCTTGGCTGAAATTTTGGGTCTTTGGGTTCGGTGTACTAACACCGAAGATATATTATTTCATCCACCACAAGTTCTAACATAGCCTTTAGATCTCCATTTCAATCTACGACCTGCCTGACATGGTCTATCGTCCTGAAATTGATGAACGAACGCAAAGATAAAAGATCTAGATTGGTGCCTGCTTGAGGAAAAATCTCATTTTAAGGGTCATCCTTATCAGCCAAATAAATTTTCGACTCTTCTAATGTGTCAGTTATTTCTTATTTACTTACGTAAGCCTAGTAAAATTACCAAAAAAATAATTAAACAAGGAAGCTCTCGCAGCGAAAAATGTCTATATCATACAAGTATTATTATTGATTTCCTTCTATTCACCTAGTAATTGGGAATTCATGTAATACCTAAATGACATAGAATAATGATGAGCAGTTACTCATATGTTAAGTGGATTTTAAAAAATATTAATAAGTATCCGACAATACTATTTCACAATAAACAAGTTATACATAAATTCCATTAGTGACGCCGACACTCATTTGTAATGGGGAAAAAAATTATGTCATGTAACTTTGTCGATTAATCATAGCTTAAGATGGTGGGCAAACATTTGATCTATCGAACCACAATAACAGTTTGCAAATTTCACTACATGGCGATGTTAGATTATTTTTTCCGTTTTATGTCTTATATAAATGATGCAAGACCCCAGGAGGATATTAAAAAAATCATATAATTTACTAAATATGAAAAATATATAAAATGCGTACTTTACAATACCTCTAACAGGATTCAAGTACACAATCATTATGTAAATTGTACCTCAAATATTAGCTAGAGACGACTCCTTCATATCTCTACTAGATGTAGACAATATAATGAAAAATATCAACATTTCTATATTACAAAATAATGTTATAACATGATCTGGATATAAAATTTGATATCGAAATACTTATGATGTTAATATAAATCAAATTGACAAACATATATTGGTAACTGTTTTTATTTAAAGTTTGGATAAAAATGGAAAAAAGGAATATAACGGACAATGTATAAATAGTCAATATCATTTATAAGGCATGAAAATTTACCTCCACATTATGTTAAAATGACATAATAATGATTATGAAATGATTTATTAGTCTTTCACAGTGGTTAGTGCATTCTAATTGATGCAGTCAGTTTGCAACTATTCTTGTTACAACAAATGAAGGTACTGTGATGGCAGCATTTAACACAACAATGCAAGATTAATTACGTACATGAATGGTAAGAACTATATGTAACTTTCAAAATTGAACAATTTAAAATCAAAATACATTCTGAATCAGAACTTTCGTAGATAAACATGGCTGTGTTCGTGATTTTTATCTTTTCTTTTTTCATAACTTCTGGAACTGCAAATTTAAAAATAAAAAATGAATATAATCCACGAAACGAGAATGTAATTGATAGTGCTATTGAAATCGCTAATAGTTATTTTAATTTCAGAACAGCAACTGTAGTCGTGTCTAAGGAAGTTGATGATGTTCTAGTCAGCAAGTTTATTCAGTCATATGGAGGCCTTATTATTTTAGATCATACAATTGGAGGGCCGCCTAAACAAGTAGTCATTATAATTGAATCATATTATTCTCTAATAAGAATTCTTGGAAAACTGAAACCCGATTTGAAAGGAAAGACGTTGCTCCATAGCGGAGCCCATTTCTTGATCGTTGTTCTCGCTACTCCACATAGACTTCAGCGTATAAATAGTATTTTATGGAACTATTATGCCACTGATGTTGTAATAGTTGTCATGAATAAAAATAATAAAATTGTTCTTTACACGTACTATCCATATAAAAATCATTTGGATTGTCAAAATATAGAACCAACTCTCATTGGTTTTTGGGATGACGGAGCTGTTCTTGAAAAAGATTTATTTCCAGATAAAATGAGTGACATGAAAGGCTGTCCTCTTTATATATCAACAAATAAAGTATACCATCCTGCTACGGAACAGAAAATTCCTTTGGAAATAATTAAAAGGGCAATCATCAGATATCTCAGAGATGTGATGAATTTTACGCCAATAATTTCAAGTAGAGATTATTTAAGCATTGATTCGGATGGTGCAAAAAATTGGTCGGAGACGCTAGACGACATATTAACTGGAACTGCTAATATATCGACGTGCAGTATATCTCCAGGCATGGATAGAGTTGGTATTTTAGACTATTCTATGCCATACTTCAGAATAAGTATAGCTTGGGTCGGTCCTCCTTTACCTCCCGGCCCAATATGGTGGCGATTGCTGTCTCCTTTAAATGGATATTTGTGGTTAGCCATTTTACTAGTTGTAATTATTGTTAAATCTATTCCGTTTATAATGAACATCGGACGAGTTAAACAGTTTTGTTTGCAATATTTTAAAAATTCAAATAAATTACATGGCGTTGTCATACGAATATGGGCTGTGATGATGGGTCAATCCATTAAGGTAAAACCGAGACGTTTCAGGGATTTCTACATTTTAAGTCTTTGGATATGGTTCACATTCGTAGTTCGAAGCGCGTATCAGAGTGTTCTCATTGGAGCCCTGAAATCCGATATCGCGGTCGACAAACTTGTCGATTTAAAACAAGCAGTTGATAATGGATATTCATTTGGAGGTAGAGCGGGCGTATTGCCACACTTTGAACATGATCCGTTTATCCGTGACGGATATGAAATAATACAAGAGCAAGGATTCGAAAAAGCTTTTCAAGATGTGCTAGAAGGCAAGAAAACGTTTATATTTGCTATGTCCCTCGAATATGTTTGGGCTTACTGTATGTCGCAAGGGATAAATGAGAATGAATGTGGTCACATTCTTCCTGATTCTATTATGACAGTTCCCTTAGTGATATGGATGCCTAAAAACTCTGCTTTCAAGAGATCGTTGTCTGTTTGGCTTATACGTTTCTTAGAAAGTGGCTTATTGGAAAAAGATACAATGAAAATGTCGAGTACATTGTCTGTATTAAAATCAACTGATCCTAGTGCACTCGAAATTGAACAATTTCTAAGCAGCATTTTGTGCCTTGCATTAGGGTACTTAATATCTATTGTTGTATTTATTCTAGAAATAATATTATTTAAAATGAAGCAATCGTCCATAGTTCAGAAAAGTAGTATTGTTTTAAAACATATTTCAAAATAGTAATATTTGCTTTTAATATACTTTATTTAATTTATAGAGCTTAACAGCTTTTAAATTATTTATTTGTAATATATAGGTCGATTTAAAACTGAAATAAAATTATTGAAATAAATTAAATTATAGAAAATTAGTTATTTTGTGGAACATGTATATTTTTTGAAATAAAAAGACATTTCATCACAATATATATTTTATTAACACCATTGTACTTTTGACTAGAAATAGAGATCAATAATTGACAAATAAATATTACGTTACGAATAATGAGTATATTATTTCAATTGTAAACATAAAACTCGGTTATTTATTTTAAATAAATAAATATATTTTTTAAACTTTATTTTATCAAATTATTTAAATTAAATATTCAAATAAATGTACTTAACTTCCTAAAAACAATTAATGCTCCGCGTGACATTTCTATACTTTCTCTTTAAAATTTTTATTTAACATAACAAAGCTTTACAGATAATAATTATGGATAATTTATAAATCATTTGAACTAATTTTAACATAAACTCTACTAAAGTTTTAAAAGATACATTGACTAAGGTAAAAAAAGAATAGAATGTTAATTGCTTCAGGGTCGTCATTAATGATTGATTCCAAACCCAGAAAATGTTATAAATTTAAATATTTGAAGTTGAAGTGGCGCAATGGCACGTCTGACTGGAAACGAGGCGAATATGGAACTCCAAAATTTCCTACATTAAGTTTCATTGGGTTTCTGCTCTGCCTACTCTAAAGGTTAAAAGTTAGGAACAGAGTGTCTTAACTCTTCCCTCTGCCTACCCTGCGTGTGTGCGGGATACCGCGTGAAGCTGATTTTTTTTATTAGATTTTTTTAATAATAGTACAAAGATTTTATTTATAGTGATAATACCGTGAAACACATATAAAAATAGAAAATATCTGTCTACATCTACAATTCGTTTACTACAATAATATAATACTATGATAAATATATTATATATCATTCTTTTTGTTTAAATAATATAATCATTCACCATGTAAACTATTTATTTTTTGTACGATACAGATAAGTTACGTACTAACAATAAAAATGTATAAATAATTAATAAGAAAAAATATTTGTTTTAGTTTTCTATATTTTTTTATATATTACCTATAATATTAAAAATAGACTAAGTCCTATAGAAGACTATATGGATAATATTAGGTGAATGAATAAGTTCTCGCTGTTTTTTGAAAGATGGCGTTGTGGCTCTCTGTGCATGTAATTTCGTACGGTAACGAATCACCAAAGTAGTACTATATGTAACCTCAAATTATAGTAGAATAGTGTTTACTACAGTGTCAACTACATATTTATTTTCCCTTTGTGAAAATGTGTACTTTTGTGCCAAATAAAGTGTTTTTGCGGGGAATTTTATTGCACTGCTTTATTCAGAAAAAATCTGCAGCAGAAGCACACAGAATTCTCGTTGAGACAATGCTTTGTCGAATACAACGTGCAGAGACTGGTTTAGGCGCTTCAAAAGTAATGATTTTGACCTTGAAGACAAAGAGCGTTCTGGAGCACCGACAAAATTTGAAGACAGAATTGGAGGCATTGCTTGAAGAAGATCCATGTCAGACGTTAGTAGAGCTCGGGAAAACGTTACAAGTAGATGCGTCAACAGTTTCAAAACGTTTAAAAGCGTTAGGAATGATCCAAAAGCAAGGGCATTGGGTGCCGTATGAGTTGAAGCCGAGAGACGTAGAACGACGTTTTCTCATGTGTGAATTGTTGCTTCAACGGCAAAAGAGAAAAGGTTTTCTGCACCGTATCGTCACTGGGGATGAAAAGTGGATTCACTACGACAATCCAAAGCGAAAAAAATCGTGGGGCATGCCGGGTCACGCATCAACATCGTCGCCAAAACCAAATATCCATGGTTCTAAGCTTCTTCTCTGCATTTGGTGGGATCAGCAGGGCGTAATTTATTATGAGCTGCTTAAACCTAATGAAACTATCACGGGAGCTCGCTATCGACTTCAGTTGATGCGTTTGAGTCGCGCTCTGAAAGAAAAGCGGCCACTATACGAGCAGAGACACGACAAAGTGATTTTATTACATGATAATGCTCGGCCACATGTGGCAAAACCAGTCAAAACTTACCTGGAAACACACTTCAATGGGAAGTTCTACCCCACCCGCTGTATTCACCGGACATAGCCCCCTCCGATTACCACTTGTTTGGGTCGATGACGCACGGTTTAAGCGAGCAACGCTTCCATTCTTTTGAAGAAGCCGAAAAATGGATCCAGGTATGGATTGCCTCGAAAGATGAGTCGTTTTTCCGACAGGAGATTCAATTGCTACCAGAGAGATGGGAGAAAGTGGTCTCTAATGATGGACAATACTTTAAGTAATGTCATTGTAAGCATTATATTTTAAATTATTTTTTTTTAAACAAAAAACAGCGAGGACTTATTCAAGGACTTCCTAATATTTATTCGTTTTAAGCGTGAAACTGGTTAGTACTTTGTGATGATGATATATATTTTTATCCGCACAACTGAAAAACATAGCGGGACAAAAATATTATTTATATATAAATTTGACTGAGTGGATTTTGGATAAAATATTTAATGTATATAAAAAGCAAGTACACTTAATTACTTACACGCAAATAGAATGTAATCTTTAAAGAATAAAAAATAAAGAGTTTCCATTATAAAATTATACAAGGTCATACCAATACGACTTTTTAATTTGCCTTGTGCTGTCCATATAAAAGTGTGGCTCACACTCGTATTTTCTAAGAAACTAATTGACAGCGTTCGTGTGTATTCATTCTACAGAATAAAAAACGTAAATTTTATCTATAGATCTAACTAGCCCTCTTATTTTAGCGAACGAGCTATGTTGTTAGGTTTTAATTAATACTTTCACATTGAAATATCGTAGATTAAGGTTAGGAAGAAACACGTGTTTTAAGTGGAGTTATTGAATACCTAAATAAACTTTTTGGTTATTAGGCCAGGCAAAATCTTTGAAGGTTTTCTGTATGATATACGAATCTTTTGTTATCGTTTTATATTTCCAGAACAAAAAAAAATATAAGAATTTACTGTTTTGAGCATTTTTTTTCTTAGAATTATGAATAACAATATAAATAAATTTTAAAATATAAAGTTGTAAACAAAATCTAGAAATGAAGTTCTATAAAACAAACTGAAAACATAATCTAAAATATAATTTTTCGCTTTAATTGACATTCGAAAATATTTTTATATTTTTAAATATTATTTTTATTTATAAAAGCAAAATTTAAAAAGGATCTAGGGGTAAAACAGGGTCTAAGATCTACACAGTAACATTTGGTTCTACTGCTTTTCCAACAGGCTAACGAGATTTAATGTCTCTTTTTTTTGTCTGCTATAAAATATTAAGTGGAATTTTTATTCCAGACCTTAATTCCCTGTAAGGAAAATATTCATTTGATGCTACAAGACATACTTTATTTGATATATAACAAGTTTTCTATGTAATTAAATTAATCATTTAATTAGAGTACAAGTTTTTGTTACACAAGTTATTAAATACACATTAATTTCCCATTTTAAGCAGCTAATGTTGGAGGATCTACTACTAAATACGGTGTATGCAACAAAGGAGGTTGGGGTAAAGCTGGGAACAAAATCGGATATTGTGGAGGAGGCTGGGGCCCTTGCGAGACCAGCCTCGCTTCTGGTTCAGAACAATGCAACAACCAATGTGTAAGCATTCGACCGCGTCCTTTCAGCTCCACCTCCCCTCGCCTCTCTACTACGAATGTGCCCCATTGTTGGAGTAATATCCTTGTGTTTTCGCTTAGATGAATTCTCAACGCTAGAAATAAAATTATTTCTTTGCTTTTTAATAATTTCAATAACATTAAATAAAAATATAATTAACATTTTAAATGCTAGTTTGTTAAATAATGAAAACTAAAAAGTTTACCATGCATTACATATTGCTTGTTTGTAGTTAAGTATGGTAGTACTGTTAAGTGTAATTTTTTATTAAGAATATAAAAAATTGATATAAAAGAATCGGTGAGATATAATGAAAATATATCACCGTAAATATGAATAAGTGACTAAATAAAAAATATTAAAAAAAATGGATAAACAAGAACAAATGCTGTGATAGTATATTTCCATACTCACGTTGTCCAGTAGACTCCATCCTGCTGGCAGTGTTCACGGTGTCGCCGAAGAGGCAGTAGTGCGGCATCTTGACCCCCACCACGCCCGCGCACACCGGCCCCGAGTGGACGCCCACGCGCACCTGACAATGGCTTTGAATTATGAAACAATCGTGAAAACTAAATACTTATTACAGTAAAACCGAAATAAGTAATATATTTTTATTAAATATATGTCTTTTTGTATACTTATATACCTTCATATTACATACTTTACCTCAAGTCTATGAGCGGGGCGATGTCTCACAACAAAGCTCCGCACCGCCTCCACTATGGCTAGCGCCATTAAGCATATTTCCCGCGCATGTAAGTCTCCATTGCGCTCCGGTAGCCCTGACACCACCATGTATGCGTCCCCGATAGTCTCTACCTGTTCAATACATTTATTTAGCTTCAATCCGTATCTATCATATAGCAGGGTAAACAGGGAAGAAGGAATTTAACGTTAAAACACTAAGTTACTTCGCACCGCCAAATTATCGAGAGATTTCGTGTTTAATAGTAAAACTGAATGCCGCTCTTTGTCTTGATGCCAGAGCGACAAATAATTTATTCCCCCAAGTCAAGTCAAGTCAAGGGAATCAAATCCACATCCGCTAAGTTTATGGTCACATATAGTATGGAATACGTGGACTGCCAGAGCCTAAACAAGAAAAATATGAAAATTTATCCACTCTTGTAACATCCATACTAAAAAATATAAAAATAAAAATTGAAACAAGCGAAATTGACAGGCTGCAATGTATAAGAAAAAGGAGACAAAGACAATAAAATAAGACCAACAGACATCTATTTTTGGTTTAATATATTAAAAATGATTTTATTAAATAAAGCTTCAACGCCTTAACTGAATATTTTCATTCAAATTCAAATCACCTTTGCATTAGTGATAATTAAGACCATTTAAAATAAACTTCCGAGCAATAGTAGAAATATTTATAAGACGTTAATAATATTCGTTTGGAATTAATTTTAACATTTTATAAAAAAATATTAATGTTATTTTGATACCTTATACACATCGTAATAACCGATGATTCTATCAAACGTGCTGTATAAGTCGTTGAGGAGGTCAACGACCTGCATGGGCGTGGACGCGGCGCAGAGCTCCGTGAAGCCGACAATGTCACTAAAGTACACGGTCACACATTCGAAACTCTCCGGCTGGACTACTTCACCCGCCATCAGTTGCTGTGCTACAGGCCTATACGCAAAATGTATACTAATAATAAACAATAGTGTTTGTAAATATAATAAATACTTTTAATTTTCTTTATTCGTATCTGTAGAATATTTCAATATTTTATCAAAATTATAAAAATGAAACAACATAATGTCGAACTCCTAGAAGCATCACGTTATAGTCAGTAACAAAAATGGCAAATCTCTTTTTCCTTTTTAATTAAAAAAAAAAGAAATTTCATTTATTTTCCAAATTACCCATCTTCAGGGGAATTATATTCAATTTAAATTTTAAAAATATATTTTTAAAACTCTTCGATAACTGACCGCGGAAGGACTTGGTATAGCAATTCTTCAGATCGTTTCTTTTCCAATGAGAGCTGTTCCGTCTTCTCCTCTACGAGGGACTCGAGATTGTTAGCGTACTGTTCCATACGACGTAAGAGATCGTCCATTAAATTATCACAGTATCCCCTGATAACAATGAAAAATATTTGAAATTGCATTTAATAACTAATTTATATCCTATTAAATTGATATTTTATGTTTTCATAGGTTAAAGTTTTTGATGATATTGTAAGACATTTTTATGATTGCTAAAAATATTAGTTAAATATATAATGTCATAAAATAAAATAAAAATTAGAAAATATAGTCATCATTACAAAATATAAAAACAAAGTAATCTAAAATAGAAAATATTTTCCATAAATGATTAAAGAAACGAACTAACTTGATATAATTAGCGTTAATAGTATCAAATGAAGGGCGGTCGTCTGGTGCATCAAGCCAGCATCGCGCAGCCAGCTCCAGTAACTCCGCTGCAGCCCCTCCCGCTGAGCCCACCTCACCCAGTCCCACTACTGGGCGGAATGGTGGAGTCTCGTGGGCACACACTCGAGATACTATTTCTAAACATCATACAACCAGTCAATTCATTTATTTATTTACATAAATAATAAGTATTCCATACTCTTTAAGAAAAATACCCAGCATTTTGTAAACTGATAGAAATAATGCTTACATTCACTATGAATCAACTGACTTATTTATACATATGTTCAGCTTCACGCTGTATCCCGCACACAGCAGAGTAGGCAGGGAAAACCTAATGGTAAGACACACCGTTCCCCACCATCTACCGAGTTCTGGAGGAATTGCATCTTGAGCGGAGGATCACAACGCCGCGCTTTGCCTTGACACCAAAGCGAAAAAAGAAAATCTAAATGTAAGTAAATATTACATTTCCTCGAGTGGGGATCGAATCCACAATCAGACGACTATACAGACACACTTTGTGCCCCTGCGCAACGACTGGCCTAACATATGTTAATTATTATTATTAGAGGCCAGTCTTATCTTATCTTAGTTATTTTATTCTAAACAGAATAGTTACACGCAAGTGAATGAATGATAGAGAAATACTACTTAAGCATTATTATAATATATATAACTTTAATTAGCATGACATAATTTTCACCTTTATTAGACATAGTGGCAGAATAATGATGGAACGGGCCCGCGCGTAACACAATTTCTTCAAGGATGATACCAAAACTGTACACGTCTCCTTTAGGAGAGGCGACGACTCCCGGGTACACGCTGCCCGCTACGAGCTCCGGGGCCGTCCATAGCAGCTCTAAAAATTATGTGTATATGTTTATACTCAATTAAGAAAAAAATATATACTATACTAGCGGCCCGCCTGCGGCTTCGCCGATTATATTATTCTTTTTAAGTGTCCCTCTATCCATTTCAATCAAAATTACTAAATGTACAAACAAAATATTTTTACTGTCTTATTATATATAGAGATTATATGATTAGTTAAATTGTTATTAGAGACATAAGTAGCTACTTGTGTAGGACACAAATGATCATATATAGTTAAGAATATTTCTCCGGAGTTTCTACATATGCAATAATATTTTCTCGTATAATAATATATTTATGGTGTAATATTATTCTTTTACTAAAATATAAATAGAAATACTAATATAAAACTATCAGTCCTCTAATTTTAACGAATGTGTTAGCTTGCAATGTCACGGCACCTGCTACAAGTGCTACGCCGCTACCACATCACATTCCATTTGTAGACAGATTGAATCTACTTTTCGCATCTTGAACACGTCTTGTAATTTTCTACAAATTTTACTCTCGCAATATTCAATCGCATTAAGAATTTCAAATTAATTATTTCAATTCACATTTAAATATCTTTTTTTTAGGCTTCACGCTGTATCCCGCACACAGCAGGGTAGGCGGAAGGAACCTAATGTAAAGACACTCCGTTCTCCACTTTCCTGCGGAACTCAACGCCGCGCGTTGCCCCGGCATATGAACGAAGAAATGAAAACATTAAATATTTCATACTCGAGTCTTTCGATACTCGAATGTCAATTGATAATACCCACAACCTGTCAAACCTTAAAATATTAATGAAATAAAATAGATCTTTCTTCACGACTTATACAAATGAACAAAAAACTTGAAGAATAAGAAACTGTCGTGACTAAGATATTTAAAGTAATGACGTCTGAAACGAAGTCTAAAACAATTAGAAACAAAAACGTTTTAGATAATTACTATAGTAGTAGGCATCGTCTTTAATCAAGTCGGTGGGCGTGCAGAGCGTGTTTAGTCCATAGTCGGAGATCTTCAAGACGAAGCGTCCGTCGATCAAGCAGTTGGACGAACGAAGCTTGCCATGTGCCCCCAGTCCGCTATGAAGATAGCACATTCCCTGTATTTTAAAATACAAATTAATAATTAAACTATATTATCTATTATTTAATTAAAAATCTAAATTACTCTTGCGTTCTATAATAATTACGTGATAATTTTTAAGACAATACATTTATATCAACCAATTCAGTAAAGCAATTTTTTTTAAAGCAATGTCGTCTAACAAAATATTTTATATTGTTAAACGAAATTGCTACAAAATAGCTGCTATATTAAACTTAAACTTCTTTATGCATGAGGCCGGTCGTGGCGCAGCGGCACGAGGTGTGACTGCAAAACCGACTGGTTGTGGGTTCGATCCCCACTCGAGGAGATGAAATATTTACTTAAATTTATATTTCCATTTCTTCGCTCTGGTGTCGAGGTTAAGAGCGGCGTTGAGTTCTGCCACTCAACACGCAATGCCTCCAGAATTCGGCAGAAAGTGGGGAACGGAGTGTCTTAATACTAGGTTCCCTCTGCCTACCCTGCTGTGTGCGGGATACAGCGTGAAGGTAATTTAATTTAATTTTTTAATTCTTTATTCATGAATCGATTGAAACAAAAAAACAAGCACTAAATGATTAAAGTAAGGCAAGTAATAAGGGAAGTTTCTGAATAGTATAATAATATTATACAGTAGTAAAAACTGCATTTAAATCGATTGGGCCATTTCTGAAATCAGAGAGACAAACGGACTGAAAAAACCTATTTTAAATCAAAACCTTCAATCTACGCACTTCGCTGAGGCCAATAATACTTCATTTGATATTTTCTAATGCTATTGTTAGTTTTTTTTTACACAGTTTGTAGTGAATGGCTGTTTTGGAAGCAGTTTTCTTGCTAACAAAATATATATTTACATAAAAAACATGCCCAAAATTACCTAATGGATTCAATGATTAACCTTAAGTTAACACGAGACGTGCTTAATCAAAGTAAAACTTTGATATAGGATAATTACACCTTTAACCCTTTTCAACGTCAACAATATGTAGCTATACAGGATCTAAATAACATAAGAGGATGTATGACGCATTAATTTAAAAGATAACAAAGAATAGTAATTGTATAGTCTTCTTGGATTCATGTTAGAATCAAATCAGTAAGTTCAAATTAATTTGATACTGGCTCAGGTACGAACGTTGGTAAATTAAAAGGATTACTGGAATTGCGGAAAAGATCACGATAACGTTAGATCTAAATAAGTTCAAATACCCACTATGTAGCTATGCTACACTAATTATGAATCTATACAAATATTTAAATTTTTAATATAAAATCAGCTTCACGCTGTATCCCGCACACAACAGGCTAGGGACAGGGAACCTAGTGTTAAGACACTCCGTTCCCCACTTTCTGCCGAATTCTGGAGGCATTGCGTGTTGAGTGGCTGCACTCAACGCCGCACTTAACCTCGACACCAATGCGAAGAAATGACAATATAAATTTAAGTAAATATTTCATCTCTTCGAGTGGGGATCGAACCCACAACCAGTTGGTTTTACAGTCACACCTCGTGCTACTGCGCCACGACCGGCCTCAAATTTTTAATATCATTTTAAAAATATTAAAACGTATAATGACATGTCTATATGCAACCAAGTAGGCTGTAAATTGCATTAATAAATAGAACAAAGATGTGAATGTCAACGCGACGATTGTGCATTCCATTCCCACTTGGAAAAATTTAATAATTTCATTTCTTTGCTTCGGCAACGACATAAAGCGCGACGTTAAGTTCCGCCACTCAACACGCAAAGCTTCCAGAATTCTTCGGAAAGTGGGGAACGGAAGCGTCTTGGACGAAATGACTTATGCCTTGATGCTTGATTCTCATGTGTTTAAAAAATAATGGTGATGAGGCTTATTACCATAAAATAAAACCAAATACGGATAATAAGAAAAAGTAGGCATAAATATAGCGCCATTGTAACATTACAACGTTATAAGGTTACTGTGCAAGATAAATCAACAAGTTAGCTATTAGAGGAGCTCAGTATTATAGGTCAAAGTCGTAAAATCTAAGCTCATTGTTAACTCTGCTGACAAGTGCGAGTCTAGTCGGGTATAAACTGTTGTTGGTAACACTTGAGACCTGTGACAGGTTGACTTTATAACTTTGATCTTGAAATCAGAAATCAATAATTTTGCTGCTAGCTTCACGCCGTGCTGTATCCATAGCTGTTTAGGTAGGGGGAATCTGGGAACCTAGTGTTAAGACATTCCGTTCCCATTAAGACTCTCTTCCGTTCCCTATTTTAAATTGAATTCTAGTTGTATTGCGTGTTGAGTGGCGGAACTCAACGGTCTGTATATTAGATACGCATATAATTATGTACTCGTATGTGAATACCTTGTTTCGTACAAAACCATCTGTACAGAAACATTAGCGAAACAATTAGGTAATTTCAAATCGTTTTTGTACATTGCAGGTATTAAACTAGTAAATTTGTTTCTAAAATTTAATTAATTACCTAGCAAAAGAGTTTTTTTTTTTAATTCTTCTTATTTAAATAAATGTATTGTAAAAAAAATAATAAGAAAGTAAGAATGGTGCAGTATTCTGGCTTTATGTGTTATTTATAGTTGCTTAAGCGAAAACCCAATTAAGCTCAGTTAAAATTTGGATATAATCTAAAAAAAATCTTATTTACTCGTATATTATTTAAAAAATACAAACAACGTACCTGCACGATATCATGTACCAGAGAAGTTCTAAAATTCCAATCTAATTGCAGTTCCTCATTAGCCAGGACGTCCTTCAGAGATCCCTTCGGGCAGTACTCCGTCAGAATGAAGACTAAAGGGCAATCGACACACGCCCCAATAAAACGTGCTGTGTTCTCGTGAGACACGTTGCGAGCCTAATGCAAATTAATAATATTTATAAAGAATAAATATTATTAACAATATCGATCCATAAATTAAATTAAATTATAAAAATATGACTTACTTGTTTTATCTCCCAAAGCAATTTTTTATTTAAATCTAATTTCTTCCTATGTATCTTCTTTACTGCCACACGATTGCCCTTGTACAAGCCAACCGTGAAAGAGGAGAGTGTAACAGAAGGGCTTATCCCAGCAGAATTTGAGCTGCGTGTACTCCAGCCTAAAGATAACTAAAACGAAATAAAAGTTCAAATTAAAATTATGTTTAAATAAGTTTACTGGACAAAACTGTTGGTATCTACCAAAGTAGAGGCAAGATATACGAATTATACAATATATTTAGGCAATGGAATCATGATCCGGCATTCCTATTAAGAGTTAGAAATTTTTCAAAGATATACTTGTTAAGAAAAAAAACTTATCAAGACCTTAGTGTAAAATAACACTTTAAAAATGTTTAAAAAAATACTTGAATTTCATGCAGGATAGCTGTCATTGTATTATCTTCAATTTTAAAAAGAGCAACTATTTTCTTGGCGGCTCTTCTCAGCAGAACTGCCTTCCGAGCCGGTGGTAGCTTTGCGTTTATTTGACGATTCACAAGTGCTTGTAAAAGTCTATTTGAATAAAGAATATTTTGAATTGAATTGAAATGAAAAAAAATTGTTGTACGTACATTATAATTTTCAAATAGATCTTCTACAGAGATTTATTATACATTATTTGATTTAATATGACTAATATTAATATCAAATATCAAGAATTAATAACAATTACACAATCGACCATAAAATAGTCTTAAAATATAATGTTTATGATAAATAACAGAGATCTTTTGTATTTACTGAAGCCGTGCGACCTTGTTTGATTTGAATTCATATCGAGCAAACAATAAAAACAAACGAATTGGAAACATTTAATGAGTTCAATAAGTACTTCAATAGTGACTATAATTAGCAATGTACCGCAGGTATTTGGCGACGTACTGAAATATATAACTTAATGGAGCAAATTGTCTTAAATGAGTGGTTTTCAGCTACACGCTGTTAGCAGAGGGAATCTAATAGGTTAAGTTCTGCCTCTCAACACGCAATACCTTTAGAATTCGGCAGAAAGCGGAGAACGAAGTGTCTTAACATAGGTTCCCTCTGCTTACCCTGCTATGTGCGGGATACAGCGTGAAACTGATTTTTTATTTTAATTAAATTTTTTACTAGTAAATAAATTCAAAGTCTTTGTTTTTTGTTCTAAGAGGTGTGAACATCTAAAGTATCAAAAAATCTATTATTGTAATCTATATATTATCTACAAATATAGAAAAATTACAGGCAAGGATGGATAGTATTTACACTAGGTCTCTATCTCTATGAATTTGATTATTGTGTGAATATAAAAATACACCATTACATTTTTATAGTGTTTGCGGAATAAATAATATTATAAACAAGTGCGAGTCGGGCTCGTCCACCGAGGATTCCATACAAAAATTGGAGATCTCGAGTTTTTCTATAATATTTCAAGCTTAAGCTAAGCTTGTATTTCAGAAAAAGCTTAGCTTAACCAGATCCCTTTCATCTGATACCTCAGTTGAACTAACGGCCTTAATATCAAATTTTGACCCCTTTTAAGGTTATTATTTTTTAGGATTTAACCACACATTTCAAATTTCTTCCTGAACTGGTACTACCTGTAGATGCTAGCTGCAAAATTCTAGGTCAACCGGAAGTACCCTATTAATTTTGATTTTTATTATTTTTTTAAGTAAATATACAAATATTATTTTTTCAGGAAATTATGGGGCCGTATATCTGAGTATATGGTTTGAATTTCAACTCGAAATCTCCAAGTGTTCCTGAGATAAAACCTCTTGACAGACAGACGGACAACAAAGTGATGTTATAAAGGTTCCTTTTTTTCTTAAAAGGCCCCAAAATCCTAAAAATCATAAAGCTGTTAATGATACATTATATAATTATACCTTAAGCACTTCATTGATGCTATGCAAGGCAGGACTAGAGCCGAGACCAGTGCCCACCTCCACCAATACTTCCTCGGGACGAACGCGCCACGCCCTGTTGTTCATCTCTGCGTCTATACGCACCTGTCTAACAATATTATAAACTTTATTTATATAATAAATTATTCTAAGACTAGATAGATATAATTGGATTATTATTAGAATAGAATTCGGTTACAATAATAAATAAAAAAATTGTTCAGACATTTTAAAAAAATCAAATATTACATTAATATTTGTATATTACAGAACATTCTACGATCGTATATCAAAATAATAATACGAGAAAACGATCAAATTTCATTAAGGAAAATAGAAAGATAATTTTGACTTCTGATTGAATAGCACGCCAAGAGATTTATAAAGTAACAAAAAAAATTTCTATAGAGTCCACTAATACGTATTCTACTTAGTAACTGTTAATACGTTAATACGACACGATCAAATAACAACCATTCAAAAGCTTCCATATGCTGTCTACATATATTTACTTATAAATATCAAAATACAGAAAGGGCACAGCATACGTTTTTAGTTTTTACAAAAAAAGGTTTACGATTTTACTTTACGGGTGTGCCTGTTCTATTTTTGTATTATATTGTTTTATATTTTTCCAGCGATACATCTTTTTTTTGTTTGTTTTGTTTTTCCAAATTGATTACATTTTTATTATATAAAATTTTGTTAGTTATATAATATTTATTTTATAGCATAAGCACTTATCAAAAAAAGAATTGAAAGCGCAATTTCCTTCATTCCAAATGTTGCGGCGTTTACATTATAATTATTATCGGGATAGGATTGCCTTAAAGGATTGCCTTAAAAAAAATTTACAGGATGCCATATATGTATCGTTTTTTTTTGTCTAGTACAAAAAACTATTTTTTTTTATATTTTAAATACTTACTTGTAAGCCACGCAACCCGCGGTAAAGGCGATCGTCAAGAATACGGCCAGCCCAATAAAGCAATATATCAACACTGCCTGAGCCTCTGAGCAGCGTGAAAATGGATAATAAATTACAATTTGTGTCTAAAACACTCTATATCTCTTATTTTATATCTCACATAACAAACTTACGGAACTTGGTATTAACGTGTATACCAAAAAATACAATGTTATTGTGAAATTTTTATATATTTTGTTTATAAAGTTAAGATTATTTAAAATGTACCAATTTTCTATAGACAAATGTACCAATTTTCTATATTTATTAGATATTTTCGTACAGCTTTGTTCTCTAGCATTTAACATCACATAGTCGAAGTCCGGTCACAATTCTCTGAGCAATTTACTTGTACTGTAATGTAATCAATTGTATAAATAATACAAGGTTGACTTCACACTTCTTTTACGTTACTTTTTAGCTAAAAATAAAACTACTTTAGAGTTTAATGCCCTTTAAGAACAGGTGGATAAATGATATCTATATACAATAGTAGTAGTTTATAGATATCATGAATTTTGTACTAGTTGGTAAAAGAAGATAAACTAATATAAAACTTACCACAAAATTTGAACTAAAATATTGGTGGGAAAATGTCAGTTTTAGTCAAATTATAATTGTTAAATGATGTACATGCTCCTCACCTCCCTGGCACAGGGGGTCAGTCCCGAGGAACCCGCAGCGCGGCTTGTCGGGTGGCGGCGCGCGGCGGCCGCCCGGCCAGTGGATGGCCTTGCCCGCCACCGGCTTGTAGCTGCTGTTGAGGCCGTGGTAAAAGGCCACCACCTATGTAACGTTAGGATTCATTCAAAGCCGTTGTGGCCTAGTGGCACAAGCGTGTGGTTGTAAGTTGTTGGTTCGATCCACGCTTGGGAGAATTAAATATTATTTATTAATATTTTCATTTCTTAGCCTTGATAATAAAACGCTGCGTTGAGTTCCGTCACTCAACACGCAATTCTTAAAAAAATCGGGGGAATATGAGGAACGGAGTGTCTACTAGGTTCCCTCTGCATACTCTGCAATATGCAGGAAACAGCCTTAAGCTGGAAAAAGGCTTGGATTCTATGTATATTGAAATTATATGAATATGGAATATTCATTGACAAGAAATGTGTATTTTATTGATATATCTTTTTTAAAAAAATCATAATACAAACAAAATCACGACAATACAATATGTGATATACATGAATATGTCGTATTTGCTTCAAATAAAATGATAGCATAATGTTAGTATTGTTTCATTCAATATTAAAATGAGGACATTTATACCAAATTATGCAAGTGTCATGACATTTACTGAAATTATATGTATTTAGGTCAGAGCCTGTTATAATTATTGTTACATTTGATTATCATAAATCTATTAATTATTAACCGATTTCTGTAAAAGGAGGAGATTCTCAATTCGGCTGTATTTTTTTTATGTCTGTTACTTTAGAACGACTGGGTTGGGCTGATTTTGTTGATTGTTTTTTTTTTTATTTGTAAGTTGGTGCTTCCCATATTTAATTTGGTTCAGTTCTAGAAATGTCATCAATGAGAAAATCACATAGACAAACGGCGGTATAAGTCGATTTCAACGTTTTAGTTTACTGTTTGAAGTCGATTTTTTTTTTGTAAAAAAAATAATTTGAACTCACTTCAAATTTCCCAGTAACAGGATCGAGGTCCAAAATCGCGTAATCGGCATCTCTGTCTCCGACGGAGTCGATACGGACGTGACCTGTTATACCTGACAAATGAAATCTATTTAATATATAAAGTACTGTTTCGTTAAATATATTATGGGTACCTATGTTTATTTCAACTTAGCACATTGTTTAATTTTATATCTATATGGTTTAAAATATAAAATAATAATAATAAAATGCTTTCATGTATTTTAAGAATGTGCTTTTAAATAATAACCAAGGTTTATATAAGCATACATAAGTTTTCTTTAATAAATACATATAAATAACAATATTTTGAGGTCAGTAAAATTCAGGGGCAAAAGCGTGTGACTGTAAACGCGACAGGTTGTGGGTTCGATTCCCACTCGAGGAAATGAAATACTTAATATTATCATCTCTACGCTCTACGCTGCGTTGAGATCCGCCACTAAGCACACAATGTTTCCAGACGTCGACAAAGAAAGAAACTCCGTTCTCCTTTCTCGGCCATAACACTAAAAATAACAATATGTAAATTATAAAAAACATGATATTTTTCCCATTTTTCTAACGTATTTCTCACTCGTATTATGTCAAATGGTGAATTGTTTAACAATAAGAATATTTACCGTGGAAGTCCCTCCCCCACATGCGCCGGGTGATGTTCCTCCCGTCCCTCACGTCGCCGCCCTCCGTCAACGTTTCATTTAGCGCCATACCCAACAAGTACACGCCATCATAGAACGCGCCTATGAAGAAGTTCACCTGCTGACAATACGAGGGGTTAAACGATACGGTGTCTTTATTTCGCATTTTGTTTAGGGAAATATTATATTGGTATGTTATATTAATAAATATTTATCAATAGATTAGAATAAAATACATTACATTTTTTGTGTATATATATTTTTTTATATTTTATGATCTGTGATAAAGCTTGTTTAAATCACTTGGATCGAGACAAAACTATAGATATTACATTCAAAAAATTAACAAAGAATACAAACATGTAAATTATAAAATATAGATCCACATACAAGTATCTACTACAATTTTTTTTTCAATTTCACGCTCTATCCCGCATATAGTAGAGTAGGCAGAGGGAACCTAGTGTTAAGACACTCCGCTCCCTATTTTCCGCCGAATTGTGGAGGTATTATGTGTTGAGTGGCGGAACTCAATGCCTTGGTACCTGAGCGTCAAACAAACGTCGCGTTACAGTCACCACCACGACTTGCCCCTTAATAAATATTATAACATGATAATACCAAAATTTGCCAACAAACCTCTTCACCATCAGAGAACGTATAATTATAATGATGTTTCGCCCTTGCCCGTACTGTATCTGCGAATTCGTCGAAGCGGTCACCAGTGGGCAGCTTTAGGGAAACTCTCAACAATGCTTCGTATGCGGCGCGAGCTGCGGCATCGCGCTCATCACCTGCAGCCCACCCGGTCTCGCCCCAGTAGCCACCCTACAAAATTATTCAAATATTTAATAATTGACATTTTTAACATGTTTGTTTTTAAAATTTGAGATGCCGTTACGTTAGATATGTTAAATAATAAAAAAAAATTAAAATTAACGATTCTTAATAGTTTTTTTTCCCTAGTCAAAATATAATATTTTTCGTTTTCTAAAATAATGCTGCCAATTTTTTTAAATGATAGGATATAAAATGCATGCAAAAATTAGATCTTTGATTTTGACTATTATTACACATTTAAAATTAAACTATTTAACTGTATTAATCGCGTATATTTAGTATGATACATTTATGGAAACTCGACGTTTCGAACAATTTGCAATAGTCCATAGTCACGGGTAGACTGCCCGTGGCCCACCATACCAGAAGGCAAGATACAGTCAGCTCATTCCGCAGGAATCCAGAGCAGTACGCGAGGCATTTAAGAAATCTTTGGCGGTAGTTTGATATAATAATTATGTCACTGACAGACGAATGCCACCTCAGTCTACCCGTGACCATGGACTACTGCAAAGTGTTCGAAACGTCGAGATTCCAAAAATGTATAATCTTAAATATACTCGATTAGTCCGGTTAAATAGTTTCATTTAAATTAATAAAAGTTATTTGTTACTGCACCTGAAATATTTCCACGTCAAGAAAAGCCCAATCTCCGCGAGTCATGCCCAACGAGTGAGCCGCAAGAAGGAATTCACGAACCAGAGACCCTCGTACACTCAGTATAACAACTAAAATGAATATATTCAACGATTATTTATTTTGTAAAGTATTTTATAACTAAGACTACTTTAGTATTATTAACCGAGTTCCAGAAGGAGAAGGTTCAATATTCGATACTATATTTTATTTTAATTTTTAGAATTAGTTCACAATGCTTTTAAAAAATTATTCTTATTTTAAAGAGCGTAGTGATTACTTAATGCGACCATCATTGCCACCAAGACAGGATCTGATGATGGAATCCCAGGGAATCGTGGGAATCCTTTAAATTACACCTAAACTACATGTACAAAGTGCTTTATATATTTACATATATATATTAGCCCTATCCCTCCTACAGCAGGATAGACAGAGCGAACCTGGAAACCTTTTTTTGCTTATATTTGTTTTTCTTGAGAAGATAAATTGTAATTAAATAAGTTTTATTCACATGATTATTATTTATTAAAATCGAAATAAAACAATAAGGTTAATTTAAAAATATCAATGATATCTGAAACTGAACATAATACAGAAGAGTACAAAAGATAGAAGCTATTAACGTCGGACATATCGACACGTTTCAAAATTAGACACGAATCACTGAACGCACTGACTTTGAACTTTGCTCGGTAGCCTCTAGATTTCTGGTACTTAAGCCCTGTTACTCACTAGCCTAGTATAGCCTTAGTTTTGCACTAAATGTACCCAAATGTTATAAAAAATAATAGTGTCACGCAGTACTCCGCATAAAGGAAGGTAGGCAAAGGTAACCTGGGAACCTAGTGTAAAGAAATCAGCATTGCGCAAAGCATTGCGACTTGAGTTACAATATTTATTAATTTATATTACATTACTTTCATTTTCTAATAATAATATTATTTAAGAAACCTATCTGCACCTACATTGAAAAGTTATGTTTGAGCCAATTCAATAAAACAGTTATTTGCAGCAATTTTGTCGAACAACATTCATAAAAAATATATATATCAATCAGCTTATAAATATATATTTTTATTTATAAGCCGATTGAAATAAAACAAACTCTAAATATTAAGGGAAGCTTGGCAAAATACAATAGTGCAAACAAAAATTAAATCGGTTAAGCCGATTCTGATATAAGCGTGAACAGATAAACAGACAAAATCATTGTTTTGGGTTCTATTACATTGAAAATCATGTCCCAATTTGTAGTTTCTTTTGATATCTCCCATGTACAGATAGATATCATAATAAATTTAATCATAAAAGAGCTAGATATACTTTAATACGCGCAAAATATGTAGTAGGTATAATTCTTAAAAGGCAAAATATATAAAATGTAAATATTAGTAAATTAATAATAATAATCTCTTATATAATAAGACAGTAAAATTATTTTGTCTGTACATTTAGTAATTTTAACTGAAATGGATAGAGGGACACTTAAAAAGAATAATAGAAAGCAAAAATATATATTTTTAATTTCTTGTCTGTCTGTCTGTCGATATGTATGTCCACATTTTTCTCTGAAAGTACTGAAACGATTTACTTGAAAGTTTCACCAATTGCTTTGTTTTAACTCAACTTAACTACTAAAGTTTGGTTCATCAAAATCAGGTCATTAAAAAAAATTATTGTCATTTGAATGAACCCTAGGCATTAATTTGCCTGAGAATGTTATATAGTAATCGCGCTGGTAAGATTCCTGGCTAAAGAATGACATTCGAAACGTCTTGGTTATATGACTGTTGACAAAAATATTTATTTTTGAAGCACTATTATACAATATTTTATACAATAAAGTGGAAATAAACAAAATGGAATTGTTACCTTCATATTTTTATTTCCTTCATAAATCATAACAGTTAAGTTTAAATCGTAATTAATTCAACACAGAGATAAAGAACGATTTGATCTTCAAAGAGATATCAAGCAAATACATAGATTTTTTGGTTCGTTCGTTCGTTTGAAATAAATCTATATAAAAATGCCTAAAAACATCCTTTCTACGTGTACTCTGTAATAACTACATATTTACCAATTGTACATTTAGCTAATAATATGTGTAACTAATTTAAAAACTGTACAGGAGTTAATATGCAAACATTACAGTTATTTTACAAAGAATATTATGAATCCTTACCCAAATCAATAATTTAACATTTAAGGCTGTTTCTGAAGCAGTACATTAAATTATTAAGTGACATCAGCACATTTAACAGAGCTTTAAAAAACATAACATAGGTAAAAAGAACGTAATGTTACAAAAATATATACATATAATAAATAATTAGCTTTATGTATATTTTATGAATATCAAATATCAACATTGGTCGTATTTTTTAGTTCGAAACAATCAAAAATTCTTATAGAAATTACGATAATGTCGTAAAAAAATCATATTAGAATATTACAGATTAAAGTAATAAAAAAATCATATTAGAAGTCATTATAGTTGTCAATCAATTCTGCTTATTAAATCAATAATCATGTATTTTAAGCGGGCGAAGCCGTGGGCGGGCCGCTAGTACTTAATAAATATAAAGAATAATTAAATCAACAATAAACTGCAAAAATATTTTCATAATTTATTCCATGTACAAAGGTTATATTATATTTCATACTTTAAGCATGTCAACAACTAATATAATCTCAATATTTTTAATCATTTATTTTTATTCGGCAGAAATTGGGGGACGGCGTGTCTTAACACTAGGTTCCCTCTGCCTACCCTGCTGTGTGCGGGATACAGCGTGAAGCTAATTTAATTATTTTTTTTATTTTTAATCATCTCCTTGTAATCATATATAAATGTAAACTCAGCTTGCGACTTGTAGACTTAATTTTAATCAAAAGAGATTGTTTTGGTTCTGGCACCGCAAACTTGGTAGAGCTAAAACTAAATCCATGTAAACAATAACTTTAGTTGGCTTGTTTGTTATTATCAAATTATTATAAAGTTGGATTACAGAATATTAACAGATTAACGATTATAGTATATAAACTTAATTATTTCATTATATTGTAACATAATTTAAAATTAAATATTTATACGTTAATTATTTGCGCTTTATTTAATAAAATATAAATTTAAATAATAAATAAAATGAAAAATTACCTACACATATTTTATTTTCTAATTATAAGACACCAGTTTCATTATAGCTTATTATTTAATTTAGCACAATAAATTTATTGTTTTAACTATTATGTTAAGATAATTGAATGTCAATGATAGAAATTTAAGTGCACCTTACCCCTTGCATACATACTGACGTCCTTAAGCAGGGCTTCGCAAGATTCCCTTTCATTCCCATCCAGTTCCCGCACAGCCTTGAGCACTCCTTCCTTTCTCAAGCCCCATTCCAAAGATTTACCTATTCAATATAAATTATATTTTTATTTTATTGACTGCAATCTCAGTTTAATACTAAATCTAACAACGCCTAGCCGCAAATATGAAGTTTCTTCTATTGAGATTTGAAACCATAATTTTCACATTACATATTTTTTCTCCAAAAATATTTTTTTACAATAAAATAACAAAATATCACTTTGTGTTTTGTCTTCACTTCATGCTGTATCTGACATAAAGCAGAGCAGAGGATCTAGTGTTGAGACACTCCATTCTCCATAGTCCAAACGAGTAAGAGACTACGCTTGTTGAGAATTAAAACTCTACGCCGCACTTTGTACGAAAATCGGCAAAATGAAACTAAATCATTCCCATCGTGGGGTTCGAACCCATAACAAACGCGCTTTATTTAGGTGCCATCTTAGGTCCGTATTCATAAATCGCTCTTTAAGGTCGATCTTGACATACCGTTTTCATTTATAAATAATATACGAATATCGAAATATGAAACGAAATATCTACGAATGAAAACAACATCTCAAGATCGATCTCAGACTTGAGAGCGATTTATATGATGCAATGTGCCATGATCAGTTGATAACTCAACCACATTTTTAAGAACTTTTTCCTGATAGCTCTACAAAGTATAAAGATGACTCGAAACAAATTCGTGTTCAAGTATTATTTCACTGTAACTTCGAAATTTATTGCAAAACTTATGAAAAGATACAACTACAATATTGTAAATAATGTTTAGATAATTCATGTTACAGATATAAAGTTTCACAATATTTTAATTGGAATCTGGTTTTAAATATATTATGAACGACCTACTTTTTTTATAATTCTATACCGTTTCCTTTAGAAATTTGGGAAAAATATTAGTCTCATAGTACACAGCCGAGGGAACCTACACAACTAACATTATATTTATTTTCAGTCAGTCATTCAGTCACCAACAGAAATACAAAATATTTTCTTTTTACCTTCACGCAAGTATCCAACATATAACCGGATTATTAAAGAGAATTTATTGTGAAGATACTCTGGTCGACACATTGCGTGATGAGTGACGGAACCTCTTGTTACTAGAGCGATAAAATAATATTAATAATGGATCAGCTTACCAACAGTAAGTGAAAACAAATCGGACTTATCCAAAAGCAGTGCGACGTGAGACCATCCGAACCGCTCGAAGACGCTGGTGAAAACACGAGGCAAGCGACACTGACAGTACGACATTCGGGTCAACGTTGGGTACTTGCCCTTGTCGTTGAATAGTGTTTGAGGCTGGAATAGGATGTTTTATAAGTATATTTATAGTAAAGAAATATATTATAGATTTTCAAGCATCGTTTTCAAAGCTGACTTTAAGATTTATAAAATAGGCATGAGATCGAAATTTTAGAAATTATATTTCAACTTTATAAATATATTGTAACGCAAAAAGTAGATATTAAAACACTTATTCACTTCCAATAGCTATATTTCTTACAATATTGTTAATTATATATAATCCACTGTACTGCTCACTCCAACAAAAACATTTTCCCGCCCAAATTTGACATTACAAGCGCGCGTCATTCCTTTCCCGCCAAGCTCCTCCGCGACCGCTCGGCGACAGCGTACCAGAGAGTTGCCGACGACCGGGTGACGCGCAGGGCTTGTTAACGTTACCAATTCACATTTAAAATTAACGTTAATTACCGGTAATTACATACAGATACTTAAGTATCGTTACTATTTGGTAGCGATACTTGCCAACTTAACGGAAAAATACCGTAATAATAAGGTAATATTGCGTTAAATCTTAACGTAAAATTTTGTGTTACTTCGAAAGTAGCGATAAGTTAGTTTATGCGACGTTGCCGTTTTCTCCTCGTCGGTCGGCGGGCGGGTGGCGGCTCCCTTCGCACTGTCGCGCGCTGTTGCCACGTCGTTTGTTGTGAAGCATTAGAATAAGCTTGCATATTTATTTAACCTATTCAACTAATTGACGCATACATAACGTGACCATTTTTTGGTCGGCTCAAAATGGGACATTGGAGGGTT